>OZ020259.1:10373606-10516548 GCA_963971285.1 Astropecten irregularis
GAACAAAATACAGGCCACATTACACGCTAAAAATAGACGACATGTGTAAACGTGGTTTTGCCGATGATGGCGGAATAATATATCGCTAGGTCCTTCGGAACTACTTTAAAATATCATCATTTTTGCTTCTAAGTGAATTTTAAGCCTTGAAAACCAAGAGAATTGTGTCAAATACGCCTTTTTTAGATGGTTGAAAATTGATGACGTCATCATTTAAGCTAAAAACAATCCACGGAGGGACCATTTTTCGGAGGACTATATCACCCCAAGGGCGAGTTGATACCGTCATAATCACGTTATAAAGCGGAAGGATATGAGGTAAACTGTCACATACAAGCGTAAAATTACTGCAAGTCAAGGGATTTTCGAAGTTATTCCCCCAAACATTTTGTCTTTTGTGGTGTACTGACGTCATTATATAAACACGAATGTTGAAAGTCATAAAAAGAGTTTAGAACGACCGATCGCCTTGATTTTGTGACGGAACTGCCAGAGTATCGTCGTTTTCCAGTACCAATCTCCCGGATGTACTACGTAAGAGCCGATGCCAGTTATTCATTCATAAAAGTGCCCTATCCGGCCTCATGAATATTCATTTTTCTTAGACACCCGCGAAAAGCCCGCCCTCTTGTGGCGAATGTGGGAAAGATTAGTATTCCGCACGGTGAATGCGAGCGGCGGCCCGTGAACCAGGCACTGCACAGTATGTACCAGACATTTTCATACAATTATTTTACGCTGGTTGTGTTTATGACGAATTTTCGTGCACAAAAGCAATGACAACAAAAACAACACTTTTCCCGAGACTGATGAAGCGCGCCCTCTTGAGATTAACAATGGTTAGTCAACAGTGATGACCGTTTGCCGTCTACAGAGCGCGCGTTATGCAGTGTTAATGAAATCAAGCCGTAGAAGTGACTTGTTACGCAGACTACTTGCATAGGTACATGTACGTGTACTTACTTATCTTGGCAGTGTACACCTTCAAAATAGTTAATGTGCATCGTTGAAAATGTATAATACATGATCGCAATGGTCACAGAACGGCACTCACACTTTTGTCTAATCCAGCATGTAGATGAAATGATACCTTTGAAAATTTGACCTCAATCGGACATCTGAGTCACGTCAAAATAGCAAAAACCCCGACTTAACTGTTTCTCTAAAACATAAAGAATGGTTTTGATCTTACCTCGAACTGTTTTCCGTCTTTATTGTACTAATTCTAGGATAAATACCCCATTTCAGGCGGAAATATGTTTCTACCCACACCATCTTCATATCCTAAAAGTTATGCGTAAATCTGGGAACATTTCTGCTCGGGTATGTTACAATCCTGTACTGTAGGCCCATCCTATATTTATAGCCCTAGGATAATTGTCAGGGATGCATTGTTCATAATTCTGAGTACCGTCTACCTCCACAAAATGAGGTTTTGTAACTGGCCTTGCATAACAAAATGTGTAACATAGGCCTATTCATATTCGAACGCTTACGTGGGCGAATGTATTCTAAACACATTAATAATAGGTCAGAGAGAGGTAGTTTGAAACATTTTGAGCATTGATATATTTTTTTTTACCGTTTTCCGTCTTATAGATGTAACATACGTTTGTCACATTTGAGATACAAACCAATAAAACCCAAGGAATTATTGCATCATTAACTCTAAGTATGGATATTAAAGAGATGAACATTGCGGTGAATCTTTCATAAAGCACCCAATAATAATGCAAACAATTTATTGCCCGTCAACGACATAAATTTCTGTGGAATGATTTGCTGAAGTCTGTTATTACCACAGTGCTGTGCAGACTATGCGAAGATTATTAACTAGCCTATAACAAGAAATGGAGCAGTTGGAAGTCCTTCCTCTTTCCAAATTTGCTCCGGCCTTAAGTATCTGACGAAACAAAGTGAACAACAAAACCCACGTCGGCTACTTTGGCAAAAGTAGTTTGTGGGTCCTCGACTCACTTAGACCCACGTTGGTGAGGAATTGACGCATGCGCAAAGACTCGGTGTGACGCATTCACGTATCATTCACGTAGTCAACGTGAAAATCTATACCTTCCTAAAGCAGTGTACACTGGCAACATTTTCGGTAACAATGTCGGTAACATGTTGCCCAGGTACGTTGTCGCTGAAAATGTTGTCTGTGTACACAGAGCAAAACAAGTTGGGTAACATGTCGCAGCAACATCTCGGTAACATGTTGGCCAAATGTTGCTGTAGTGTACACAGGGCCCAAAGTCGTGTTGCCCAATTAAAGTCGTGTTGCCCAGGTGTGTTGCCCTAATGGGCAACGTGTTACCGAAATATGTTACCGACATTGTAGAATCTGCTTATATAATGATGAGGTAATAACTAAAGACACGGGTTGGAGCTTGTAAAAGGGTTGAGAGTTCTTTGGAATGTGAGACTCCTTTGATTTCTTGTCATGATTGGGGGATGGTTGGTGATTTTGGTGTCTTATGCGAAAGGAGCGAAGTGACCGAGCGGGGGAGGCTGTGGGAGGTTGGTTACCCCCCTCCCGCACCAGGGACTTTTTAATAAAAACAGAGTCGAAAAGTCGCAATTTAGAGCATTTAAAAACAATATTCATAAGAATTAAACATAGTAGGGCCCTATAAATTTACTGCGAAGACACAAAAACCAGCAAGGATCATGCAATATTTCTACACAAGAAACTTAAATGACATTCAACCCTCGAAATATTGGGGGGGGGGGGGGGGGGGGGGGGGGGGGGGGGGTGATAATACACATCATCCTCCCCACCTCAAATATGGGGGGGGGGCATATCCCCCCACATCCCCCCCCGGGATCGACACCCATGTTTGGAGCTAGGTCTTCAACTCGATAGTGCAAGCCGCGCACGAAAGCGCACAACAACGCCGCGATCATGCTCACAATTGCGCGCGCATACTCAGAGCTATGCAAAAAAAGGACCACGGTCTGCTGCCGTCAACGTTTCAAAAGTCTTCCTTATGCCTAGGTCACATTTGCTCACATTTGCCGCGGCCCGCCGTGGATTCTAAAATATCTACGGCCAGTAACAATTATAGGGTCGCCGCAGTATTTCCACGGTAAAACACTGTAGCAGTCACATTGTTAGGGTTGCCGCACGGCGTATTTTTAATTTATAGGGAGAAAAAACCTGCGGCTGCCGTCACATCCTTTAAAGTGATGACGCACGGTCGCCTTAGGGTGACCCTGCGGCGGCCGTTGACAAAATGGAAGACGCAAGCTTGCTGCAAGCGCCCGCAGCCATACAATAAGTATTATAATGAGGGGTTTGCCATACACAAAACTATTTTCCACGATGGTCATTTCATTGCAAAGTTTCCAAGTGTTACGGATAGCGTGCGTCGAGCGTACGGGAACTGAGAAAAACCGTTCTACGGGATGGCTACGGCGGGTCGAATTGCCACGGCGAACGTTCAAATGAAAAGAGTTATAACTCCGCGCTATAACTCTACGGCCACCCTTACGGTCTGTAAAAATAAGGGATGTGCCGTAAGGCGACCCTGAGGCCGCCGCAGATTTTCGGCGGCCGCCGCACGTTTCTCTCGATTTTGGGTACAAACGGCCGCCGTACGCTAGCCGTATAGCAAATGTGACCGAGGTATAAGTAACAGCGATGCCCTTCCCCACCACTCCCCACTGGTTTGATAATGCCCCTCTACGACGAATTCAGGATAATGATTTGTAAGAGGCTTACTCAATTTATATGCAAATTGCCGATTGATGCTGGAATTCCATCCAGCCCACTTGCATTCATGCATTGACAATATCCAAACCACGCCACAAGCAGTGAATAACTACGACTACGCATGCGTCTTCTTATACGCATGGGTGTGTCCTCATATCACGGCCCAGGATCCTTCGGTCATGCGACCAACTACTGTCGGTCTGTAAATTGCACAGGAGTTTCATTTCAAAGTCAGTTGCGTCTGAGTATTGCTAGTTTGTGTGCTGCAACTACACAGCGATGATGGACCACGTTGCCGTACTTATCTTTCTCCTTGTGACTCATTGCATTCTTGCCCGTACAGAGACCCTGCAATGGGGAATCTCTGGACAACGCCATGAAACCGCTGTACAGCCAACTCGAGACCTTCAAGACTCAGTTGGATGCACTGAAGGTACACGCATCGTGTACACACTGTAAGTACAACAACGACCAATGGAGTGTGAAACATAAGATATTCCATTGAAATTCTGTTTTCCGAAAATTAAACTTCACAGTGCCTATATCTGTCTTTCACATGACCTGCATTTCGAAATTCATTTTTGGGGAAATCGTTTGAATAGAGAGAGTCAAAAAGAAATCATATCTTCAGGCTATGTGTGCAGGGAGCTCTGTCTAAACAATGACGCCCTCCAATGGTCGACTATACCGTCGCACAATAGCCTAATTTCAGGCGGCATTACCCAATATAGGGGGTTAGTGTCTTTTACGCCACCCATATTATTTTCAGTATTTATTTAGCTTCTTCTGTTTCAAAATGAGATTTGTTACTTAAAACAAATTTATTCATAGGTCATGTAAACCCCTCTAAAATGAACATATTTCGGCAATATTTCTGTGAAAAAAAAACAACGGTTTCTTACGTTATTACCCAAATAAATACTGAAAATAATATGGGTGGCGTAAAAGGACGCTAATGCCCAATATAGTTTGAAACCACCTGTGATCTGCTATTGGAGATTGCAGTCTGTTCAAAAATACCGATCTATTCAAAATGCTATTCCGGGGGGGGGGGGGGGGGGGGGGGAGTGGGGGGGAGGGGGAGGGGGGGGGGGTGCCACAATGAGCGGATTGTGTGAGTTATACCCTGACTACCGTGACATACTTCCTACTGAATCCAGCATGGATGTCGATCCCGGGGGATGGGGGATATATCCCCCGATATTTGAGGTGTAAGGGAATGGCGTGTATTATCAACCCCCAATATTGGCGGTTTAATGTCATTTAATACTGACAAAATATCTGAAGTACCACAAAATATGAAAAATAGCATGCTTGAAACGTTAGAAAGGCATTATTTTAGATTGTTTGTGTCTTCTACTTTTTTCTTCTGAATATCGTTTTTGAATGCTCTAAAATCCAACTTTTTAAGTCCCTGATGTGGGAAGGGGCCATCCACCTCCCATACACAATGTACCTCCCCTCGGTCCGCTTCGCACCCTCGCATAGGACACAAAATCACCAACCATAATAACCAACCAATCATAAAAAATCGACACCAATGGAATCCAGCGCTACCAAAATACTTGGAAAAAACCGTTTGAAGAGTTCTTAAACATTGTCACTTTTATTATAAATCTAAACTATACGTAACGATTAGTTCGCAGTCAACACCCACATATTGGTCCAAACGAGAACAATATTTCGGTAATTGTGGACAAGTGGTTTCCAAAACGATAAAGGGAAAGAATTCCACTGATGACCATTCGGAAAAGGGATTATATCCTCCGATATTAACTTATTGGATACAAATTATTATGAACTTCAATCTCAGGAAAACGTTGGTAGCTTATCTGAAAAGTGAGTTTACAGGTTTTTTTTTACCTACAAACTGTACACTTCCAGTACAGTGCATTTTTGCTCAAAATGCCCTCTGTTGGTTCCGTACAGTTGTGCACAAATTGTGGTCATCAGTGGAATTCTTTCCCGGTAAAGGAAATGACAAGTGGTTTCTAACACTATAAAGCTATAGGAAGGAAAGCATTTTTTTTTTTTTAGATTCTACTGCTCCCAAAAAAAGTTTGACTTAAAAAAGCAAATGTCAACGAGATTGAAGAAATTTTCTGTAGTATTTCAGTGAAATGGTATATTGTCTTATCTGCTTGTTGCTATTGTTTTAGGAACAACATGTCCGAAATTACCAATATTTCATCACCTATAGAACGGACCACTTAACTTTTCACTTTTTTTTCTCCAGAACTGAACATATTTTTTTCCAGGCTGACTTTTATTTTAAATTGTTGTTTTATGTATCATTAAAGGTAGTATCATACTTTGGTGTTTATCAAAGATATAACGATTCATGGGCAGAATACTAAGAGAGATACAGTAACAGTAATCTGTGAACATTTCAGTCCCTTAAGTTGCCCCCTTTTTGAGAAAAACAGTGAAAAACAGCCACAGTATTTCTTGAGTATTTTCATTTTTATTTTTTATCTTTAAAAGATCAAACAGATTTTCGGTCGAATTGTTTTGCTAATTTCTGGATAAATACACCACATCAGGCTGAAAAATGTTAACGGTATGTTTCTACCTACACCATCTTCATACCCTGTAAGTTATAAGTAATCTGTGAACAATTTCTGTTTTGGTCTCTTACCAAAGTATGATACTACCTTTAAGTTTAATGAGAATATGCTTAGATCAAGTTGAATGAATTCACTTGACAGGTAACAATCAACCTGCATGTTTCTATGGCAAGCCTCTTGGTATGGAAGATGGTCGCATTCCTGATGATAGCATCACAGCCTCAACTTCTTCGGAGACAACCCACCTGCATACTCGCCACCAAGAGCTCGTCCCAGTTCTACAGGTAATATTATTCAATTCTTTTTCTCTGGTCGGACCACAGCAAAAAGTCATAGAGCATCTTGAACGCATATTGTAAGCAGGAAAACTCTTTATCTACGAAGCTTTATTAGGGACATGCTGAACAAAATTGCCTCTCACTGACTTAACTCGTACGTACGAGTTATATGTCCTAGGTACGACCTTATATGCCGTACGTACGAGATGAATCTCCTACGTACGACATATAACTCATACGGACGACATATAACTCATACGGACGACATATAACTCATACGGACGACATATAATTCATACGTACGACATATAACTCGTACTTACGAGTCGGGTCAGAGAGAGGCAGATTTAGGCATTACCTGAGATCAGTACACTCAGGGTAGCTGGTACCCAGCTTATACAGTAAACTAACTCACCTAGATACGGCTCTTCTGTATTGGTTCTGGTTACCAACTAACCTGAGTATACTAAACTAAGGTAACCCCCAGATGTATTTTTTTCGGGATGTCCCTGATACAGCTTTGTATTTATCAAACAGGATTACCAAACAAATTTTCAAGTGACGTTTACAGCGTTTGACCTATATTCAGCCATTGTTGCTTAGGAAAATTTTCAAAATGCGTTTTGGCTGGCAGAGGGCGTATTGATTTCATTTAACAAGGTTCTTCAGCAAATGTGGATGCTTAAAGGGTTCATGCAGTGCCTTTTTTCAGTCAGGTTATTTTATTGCCTTCATACAGAGAATATACTGACAGATAATGAATGGCAAGTCTTATTTTGGTTTCAAACCAGCATTAGGTTTTCTTTTGAGCGGCTTTGCAATTTTTTTTTCATGCATACTCATGTAAGGAACCAACAGCCAAAATGTAATGAAAAAACATGAACAAATGAAGAGGCAAACATGACCCACATAAATGGTTGGTCAAAAAATTAACACCACCAGTTGAGTGAAAGGAACATATTCAGCACAATAAAACCCATTGAGGGGAAAAGGTTTGTCAGAAAACCTATAAAACAACCCCAACTTTTTGTGCACAAAGCAATTTGATTGCTGCTCTCAGTTACCCGGATGACATCACAGTTTTGCTCATGAATATGGAAATTCTAATTAGCGTACCAAAAAAAACTGTAGTTAACTCTGAAACAGTTTGAGTAAGTGGGTAAAATCAAAGGCCCATGTAACAATTTATTTTGGGCACATGTTCAAGTCATAATATTCCTATTGCATAGACCATTTAAGCAGCTCTATGCAATTGGCCCCTGGCTATGACTAAATTAATCATATTGTAAATATTTTCAAGGAAAACAGATCAGCCATTCAGCGTATGTAGGCAGTGTCTCCAATAGTCAATTATCATTTTGCTTGCAATTTGTTTGCCATTGATAGTGTCTAGGGCATCTGAAAAGGGAACAAATCCTCAACAATCATTTAATGCCAATAGCAGTTTTTATCTAAGGAAGAAAGGACGTTTTTAAAAAGATCTTCAACAACATTGTTGAGCTAGTTATTTGATGACGTGTGAGAATTGTGTCCGTCGATGTTCTGTTAATAGTTCTTTTATGTTATTGGCATTAGATACTTCTATGTTTAGATTGGCGATTTTTGTGGAGAAAAAATGATTTGGAAACCCCTTCCAAAAATGTTTTTGATTAAAAGCAGACAGAACTCAAAACCAAGAGAAACAGAAAATGCATAATCAAAATGATCGACTATGTGTCAGAAAAAACTATTCGTTGGTTTTGAGAAAAATCGCTCTTCTTCCGTTCGAGGTTCAGCATACGAATTCGCAAAACAACCCATTTAAGAGGTGTAGAGAACGCATCAACCGAATAGTGAATATTTTAGCCTTGTAACGCATTCCGGATACAAAATCTTTGATGAAGTAAATGTTGTTAAGTTTCGATGAATTGATTGTGTCTTTAATTTCCTTGATTGAATAGGTTTTGCTGCTGCTTGGAGTTCCAAAAGCGAGGATTCAAGTCCGTGGATTCAGGTTGACCTGGGTACTAAGGTCTACTTCACTGGGCTGATCACTTATGGCAGACGTAGCAGCCCTGACGACCCTTACGGCCAATGGGTGACCAAGTACAATGTCCAGTACAGTGATGATGGTCAATCCTGGAATGCTGTGACTGATGCAGAGGGCAAAGCATACGAGGTTGGTATCATGGGGAGTGGGGAGGGCAGATAACTGAATAATTACATTTAGGCCGTCAAGTCTGAACTCCTGAGTGTGCTGACCATTCTTACTGTTCACCTAAGTGGTGCACCATTTTTCGATTGCAGTCGAACCTCGTTAAAACCAGGTCACAATGACCAAAATGCGCGTATTAAACAGGACCTGGTATTATGTAGGATCCATATAATTATTGTCAACTGAAATGCACATGGGCACAGTATACTTACATATGGTTACGTTCATGCAGTATTCATGTATACTCGGTAATCCGTAATTACGTGTCAACTATATTTACATTTTAGAAGTACTTTGTGCTAAATAAAATATTTTGCTTGATATATTTCATTTTGTTGAATTATCACGGATGTATAAGAGATTTCATTAAATACTCTGATAATTGCAAGCATATGGCAGCAATGAACACACATACCACAAGTTTAGACAAATCGGTTCCCAAACCATGTGCAATATGAGACAATGTGCACTGCAGGGATCAGCAATATTTTGATGGACATAATTATGGAGGGACGGGTTATTATTTGCGCGTTATACTTTATTATCAGCTACCAACTCTGTGCAACTTCATATAGTGTCATCCTTAGCCCGAATATATCTCAATAACCTCTCTAGCGTCTGGAAGCAATTTCTAGCATGTGAAAATTATCAATATGTTCCATATTGACGTAATTTAAATATCAATTTACAATTTTTTTTTTTTTGAGCAAGAATATTTCTCCTAATGTGAACAATTACTTTCATGATTTCAATTGTCATTCATTTTTCAGTACAACGGTAATTCCAACCGAGACAGCCCAGTGACTGCTACATTTCCAACCATCGTGCATGCCAGATTTCTTCGCATTGTACCCACTGCATGGAATCGACATTGCAGTATGCGTTTTGAGGTACTGGGCTGCTCTTAATATGGACAGAGAAAAAAAAAATCAACATTCTACACGACTAATACAATGCACAGATTGCATGGGCCACTTAGTGCTAAAAAGACAAATAGAATGAGAATTTAAACATAAGTTACGATACCCATACTGCCGTATGCTTCTGCTTTTCTCCCTATACTGTATATTGACATTTTTGGAAACTAATAAACATATATTGCTTGGCGTTACAATTAACTATTCGCTTGCAGTTTATGTAAACGTTAACAGTCTTAGTGATACTTTGATTTGTGTAGCTGTGCATCTTTATATACACCAAGTCCGTACGGTTCCGATTTGTGCGTATACATTTCCATGTAGGTCACAATATATCGTCAATGAGCATCTTGGTACTACATACTCAAGTAGACTGGCTTTCACATAAGATATGGACACAGGATTTTTAATTTATTGTGTCATTCTTACTCGAATTTATTCTTAGACATTAGTTGGTTGAAGTATTGTATTCATGTATTTTCAAAATAGACGAGTCTTGTTACAATATAGGCTATTTAAATTATCTAAAATTCCTAGTATTGGTGTAATGCACCCTTCTTTTGCTGTGTTTATATTCCTGAATGCATGTGAATATTAGAGTTTGAACCTATCATTATATGAAGACAAGTGCCACTGCTTGCAGTGACTATTGATTAGCATTCGTGTTACTTTTAAACATGGACCCATCAGCGGTAAGATCAGAAGAGAAGACATTACACCATGGATGAAGATATATTTTTACAGAATCGTTTTGGTGCTGCTGTGTTGAACCTTAAATTATTGTTTCCATTCATATTATCATTGTTCTGATTTGTCCCGCCATTAGAAGATCATACAAATGTGACATCGTTTGAGGGTGGACAGTCGATTCTAGCTCCCGAGGTGTTGGAAGTTGACAAACCATAGTTCCCGAGATGATGTCAAGGGAACTAGTTTGTCAACTTTCAATACCGAGGGAAGCTAGAATCGACTGTCCACCCGAAATAGACCTTGTCATGTTTGTAATATTTCCAACGCTCCCATTGTGCTTTATTTTGATTTGACGGTATCAAACAAAATTGATTAAAATAAATTCTGGAACTTGGATTATATCGCACAAAATATTTCAGTCACTACATTATTTTGTTCTCTGTTGTACGGTAGTTTATCAAAGGGATATTAATCATTAAAAATAGATAACTTAGGTCTAGTATAATTTCCTTTTTAAAAGAAAGCTTAAAACACTCAATAAATTGATATCGACGTGGACTTTGCCACCTGACGTCCATACAATTTCCGCTTGGAATAACAATGGATCTAGTTGGATATGATCGGATCCGTGAAAATAGGATTCCATCCACGTTTTGAGACAACCAATTTCACAAAATGAGGAAACAAATTCAAACATCTCTATCCCTAAATTTGTTAATTTCTTTGTATCGTTTGTGATTTCCCCCTTTTCTCCTTTGTTTCTATATTTCTTTGATTTGTGCTTTATTTACTGGCATGCATCTGATTAGTCTCAAGAGAGGATAGGTGTCATGGATGTATTGCGAATCATGGTGTCTCATCTCATCATCCATTTTGAAATGAGTTGCACTTTCCCAGACCACCCTCTTCGTCGGAATCCAGCTGCCACAATCGTTCTCAGGGGACATCACAAAAGTGATTTACATACAAGAAGTGACCCATTTTTTTACCCATTTTAATATTGCGGTAAAACCATATAGTTAAAAAACGCCTTATTTGCTCACAAATTCGCTGAAATACCTGCCCCAATACGAATTCGAATGACTATACGCACGCTGCGAAAAGCCGGTGTGAATTCGAGAGCTGTTCGAATGGAATTTTAAATTGAGAAGCGATTTTATTTAATGGCTTGATGCTTGTGAATATTTCCTTTAACATGACATGAAATTGAATGACCATTTTCAGGTGCCTTGCAGTTTCACGCGAAATGGAATGACGCAGTGTTTAAATTGTCCGCTCCTTTGCCGAAAATGACCGGGAAAACCGATAATAACAATGATGAAACCAATATTTGCCGTTTGCAGAGGGTCCTGTTTGACCTGAAGTAGAGGTCACATAGGTCAAGCAATGTGTCACATAGGAATACCTATAACCTTGACATTTGGTGAAAGAATCAGGGTAGTAGCTCTTACCACTTTTAAATGAGGAGCCACTTCCTGTTTGACCGGAATTTGAGGTCACATAGGTCAAACAATGTATCGCAAAGAAATATTTTCCCTAACATTGACATTTGGCGAAAGAACCAACTTAATATCTCAAGCGGTTGCTTTTTGCCGATTTGTATAGATTTTGTTTACTTATTTCAAATTTCTTGTAATTTGACACCTGATGACGTCATGATGACATAAAGTTTTGGCGTACATTGACGGTATATGGACTTTGTTTGGCTCAAGTTTGGTTAAGATTGGTTGCTTAAAAATTACTAACTTGGGGTCTAGCATGCCCATGTGCAAAGTCTAAAGTCTATAAATTCCGGCGACAAAGAAAGAAAACAAAAAACAGAACCCAAATAAAGTTTTTTCGCTTGCGCAAAAAAGCCAATAACAATAAAGCCCGTGAACCAATAACAATAGTTTGTGGCTCGTTACACATTATACCCTACCAATCTGTTACAAGTTTGCCAAGACATGTACATTGAAGAATGAGCACCACAGACAACATTGAATTTCATGCATACTTTTTTATTATGATTTCCCATCAACCATTATGGCTAAATGACAGAAGAATTTAAACAGTAAAGTTTAAGAGCAAAAAATAGTTGCGAATGTTGCGAATGAATGATTCGTAAAGTTTCTTATTTCTTCAAGCAATCTTGCATCGGTACGTTGGGTTTTGGACAGGATACGACAGATCTTGTTTGCTTGAAAAACAGGAAAAGAATAAAACAGATGAAATTATGAAGGACGTGTCTGAAATTGATTTTCATCTTTGCGAGGACGACTCGTTTTATAAAAAAAGTTTATGTGTGAAATGTTTTGAAGACCCTTTATAATGTCATCGTAAACTTTAAAATGACGTCGTAAGCCCGGAGTGACGTCATACAAACGCGCCGACCATGGACCGATGAACCAAGTTGTATGGTTTTTAAGCTGCCAGAATTGTTAAATACGATATTTCAAAGAAGGATTATTTGTGTGAGAACAAAATATGACTGTACAATGGCAGTTGTAGAGAACATGATCTCAGCTTCGTGACTAAAATACTTGGGAAAAACAATTCGGGACTCGATGAGGGCCGGTTTGTCATTTTTTACGTGATTTGTCTGTAGCTTGTGCCATCTACACTTGGGTTTTCATTGGTTGTCAAGTTCATGTGAATGAAAGTGCCCGGATGTTCGCTATGATCTATAGCAAATAAGGAACCAAACGTCAATTGAATAAAAATATGCAAATTGAATATTTTGATGACTTGAAGGATTAAGAACTTCTGGCAAAACGCACAGTGAAATTAAATATTACTTTTAGCAACCAAACTGCATAAACGAAGCGATTTGAAAATTTGAAAGAAAATGAATATCCCCAAAGAAACCAAAGCTAAATTAATGTTTAAATCTTTCTAGAGATAAAGAAACGCCTCTTAAAATGAGGTAAAATTAATATCAATGGTCATTCGTGTCTTAGGAACATAGCCAAACCAATAATTTGACTGCATACATTTTAGCATGACCGGATGATCCGACTGCTGGTGCATTTCTTGGTGCAACGCCTGCGGCAACATTTTCTTTTGAGGAGCCTCCAGGAGCGACGGCGGCCTCGGAAGAGTCGGCGTTCGCGAAGGCGGCAGCGGAGACGGCATCGGCGTCCGTAGAAGCGGTGTTCCAAGGAAGAGTTGGCCTCATCGGAAGACAGCGATTCATCGTCTGGGGAAATTATTGCATAATATAATATACAGGGTGAGTCAACAAGAACTTGACCGGGATTGGTGTTGCTTAAAAAAATTATACTCAAATGTTCAGTAAACCTAATATTTAAAAAAAAATTTTTTTTTAGAAAAAAAGAAAGAAACAAATCGATCATTCATAATTATGAGGACGTATGTTCTATTTTAATGAAGGAACTAATTCTGCAAGATGTTTAGATTCAGTAAAGTACAGGTTTTATCATTCTATGGACAGCTTGCAACACGAGTACCTTTATTAAAATAAAACATAGGTCCTCTTAAGAATGATCAATTTGTTTCATCCTTTTTTTCTCTCTTATAAGCAGGAGAAATGGTTTGTTAAATATATGCTTCACTGAACTTTTGAGCGTCATTGGTTTCTTTTGAAAAACATCAGCAATCCCGGTTAAGTTCTTTTTAACTCACCCTGTGTTTTACAGAATAAAAGCCGAGCTGTTAAGGAGTGTTTTCGGTTGCCAGGTATCTTCAACTTTTAGGTTGGAATGGGCGTAAAACAGCTATAGGTTCTGAATATAACTTGTGCTTAAAATGCTTGTTATTCTGGCAAGCATTCGCTAGCTATCATCTTTTTCGTACGATGAGAAATATTTGAAAGATTGTGCCAAAAGTATAAACAAAAATCGTAAGCATTTCAAAGAAAATATTTTCACATAAATATTGGTTTCTGTACTTAAAGGTATAGTATCATACTTTGCTTTTTGTCAAAGAAATACAGATTCATGGGCAAAAATATCAAGGAAGATATAGTAACAGTCATCTGTGACAATTTCAGTCCCATACTGTGCCCACTTTATGAGAAAAAAGATCAAAAAGATTTTCTGACGTTGTTTTACTGATTTCTGGAAAAATACACCATTTCAGGCGGACATATTTTAATGGTATGCTTCTACCACCACCATCTTCATACCCTGTAAGTTATTCGTAAATCTGTGAACATTTCTGGTTTGGTTCCTTATCAAAGTATGATACTACCTTTAAGTCAAGACATTAATTTCAGCCCGACATTTAAACATTTATTTTGATTTAAATATTTATTATCCCCATACAGTTTGAATAATTTAAATAATCGTCTTGGAAGATTATTGTCAGTCAGAAGCCATGAAACGACGCCCACGTCGCCATATCCGAGGGGTCATTTCATCGATACACACAGCAATGCTGCAACCTGAGAACGGTACATGGGGCATCACTTAAAGATGATACGGCGTTTTAATTAATATAATCATCACATAACAACAAGATAATTGACTATTGGGGTCACCACCAACGTAGGGCTGGATAGCTCAATTGGTTGAGCGCCTGTGGTATTCAGAAGCTCACCGGTTCGAATCCATCTCCAGTCAATTGTATACTAATTAAAAAGCCGTATCCTGTTTGAGTGATCTCCCATAGAATATACCCTAATTTGTCATTGCACAAGATGGAAAGTATTAAACTGAATTCGAATGAGTAAGATTGCCATGAGATGGTACATGACAGTTAAATGTATATTCCTGTGTTAAAAATTGAAATATCCTTGCATATTGGTTTAGTTTCTAAATCCCAGGTGATATAATTCCATACAAATGTCGCAGGACATACTTTGCACAGTGTTCCAAATGGCTTACCAGGATTTTTGTTTGCAAAACAACTGTCAAATTAGTAGTTGAGCGTACACTTAGGGTTTTTTTTTATTGACTCAATTTGCAAAGTGTCCCAGAACATCCGCATAACACCTTTATTTTAAAGCATGTTTTTACTTTCCCTGGTGATTTTGCTTACCTGGTTGTTCCTCTGCAAGAAGCGGTATTTGATGGCCAGGAGGGGCGTATGGGCGTCTGTAGGGGTTATGTACGACTATACGTGGGCGTCTACATCTACGACGGCATATGCGATCAATGCGAGCATGGCATAAACGGCGTCTTCGCCTTCTCAATCTACGTATGCACCGGCGGCGCCTCCTTCCAGAATGCCCCACAACACTGTACAATCAAGAATAATGGACTGTTGAGTTAGATTTGGTTGCCAAAATTAGTGTCTAACTTCAGGTACTATATAAAACCGGGCTCAAATCTTCCCATAATTATTATATGAGATGTGTGTTCATGCAGTCTCGGCAAGTGTACAATGTCCCCCCCAAAAAAACAAAAACAAACAAAAAACAACAAACAAAACAACAAACAAAACAAAACAAAAACAAAAACCAACAAACCAACAAACAAACAAACCCCCAAACCCCCCAAACCCCCCAAAACCCCAAACAAAAACAAAACAAACGACATACATTTTCAAAAAAAGTATGCAAAGAAATTGTGTGTTTTCAGCTATTTGATTTTTAGTCTATTGCATTCAGTATCTCCCAGGCCATGTTCTGAAGAAATGTCAATGCAATCCATTCATGCATTACTGATCAATTACTGATTGTCTGGAAAAGTGGCGATCTGTAAATCTGCCAACATTCATTATACACAGACCAACACTATAAGATGACCACAACTGTCACTCATTTCGCATGGTTGCAAAATGAACTTTTCAAGCCAATCAGTGACGCATTAATTGATTGCGTTGCAATTTGGAAAGAATTTACCCATTGAGATAGTGAATGCAATAGACTTAAAATCAAATAGCTGCAAACACACAATTTCTTTTCATATTTTTTTTTTTGAAAATGGGTATCGTTTTGGGACACACTGTATACATAAATCCGACGAATAATTTATGTAGTTGGTCCTGCAGTGTATATCTCACAGTAATAGTGCGAACGGAGCGTAAATTCTTTTGTTCTCATGTAAAAGGTGGGTGGGAACACCGCAGTAATGGTACGTCGTGCCCTCGGATCGGTGTATAAACCTTACAGGAAAATGCCATTCAGAATAATCTCCAGTAATACACTGATCAAGTAGGAAGGCAAGTTTCAGCTTTGCCATGTATTTCAAGCCCTTCATTTGCAAGGCCACAGACCAAGGTTTTGCCAACCAGCATGGCGGAAACTATGGCGAGCCGCCAAAAGCCAGGTATAAAACATAACCGGAATTTAAACATTACGCCTCATAAATATTGAACGATATTGATAAATATGCTATGCTATGGAAAGTTTGTAAAAATGTTGAATTTGGTTAAAACGTTTGTCAAGAAAATAGAATGATTAGCAAAATTTTTGCCGCCCATGAATAGTGTTGCCAAATAATGGCAACCAGCAAGTTAATGTTCAAAAACAAACGAAAGGTCTATAGACCTTGGTTTTGCAACGTCACAGACCGAGTTTTTGCCAACCAGCATGGCGGAAAGTATGGCGAGCCATCAAAGCCAGGCATAAAAAATTACCACATATTTTACCCAATTTGTACACAACGTTTCATAAACATTAAAAGATATTGCTGAATGTAATGAAAACAACATAATAAGCAATGATGGTATGTATTCTTTGCAGCTAAGGGATGTTTTCAAAAATGTTCAATGTGGTCACACCGTCTTTCGAGAAGACGAAATTATTTGCAACATTTGGCCGCCCATGCCAACCAGCAGCCAATGTTTATAAACAAAAGAAAGGTCTATATGTTGGTAGGCCACGACCACCATAGCCAACAATGTTCAAGCAACAACGCACACGCGCACGCACACAACATGTCACGATCGCCCACCGTACCCTCGAAGCGATGCACCTCTCAACCACCTAAAGCACCTCTCTCCGTTGGACTTTGGTTTTGCAAAAGGCCCCAAATGTACATTTTTCTCAGCCAGGGTATCAAGAGTCAGAATTATTACGAAAATAATAAACACCGCTCGAACGTGAATAAGATAAAACTCGGGTTTGTAAAAGAATTGCCTTGTACATATGAAACAAAAGTAAACTCAACGAACGTGGGTAGTAAAGAATATTTAATGGAAATAATTTTGTCGGACAAAATGGCGGCAATTTGTCGGACATTAAATAACGCCTTGTGATCGGTCATATTGTAAAGAGGCGTGGCCAAACTGGATAGGTGTATTCGGTGAGTAGCACTCAGCATTAACAACATGAACGTCGCGAGTCAAGACTAAGGACCTTTACGAAATGAGCCTTACTAGGCTAGTCTAGGCGTGGGATTTGTTCTACTACCACCATATTGTGTCATAATTGCAAATGGAGGGCTTGAAAAACACTTTGAAGCTGAAACCATCCCTTCGGTTTAATCATTGTGGCCCAGACTAGTCCCATCTTTTCGTACGGTGAGCCTCAAATTGAGGTAGGGAGATATTAAGCCCCTAGCGTGTGTCTCATTCCGCGTGTTTCGTAAAGCATATAATTATTAACTCTTTTGTGAGTTTGTATGGCTCTAAGAATACCGGTTGTTTCACTTGACGTTTCAAAAAGTATTTTCTGTTCGTCCTCAAGAGAAGCAAGGAACGAAAAATGCTATTTGAAACGTCTTTACCTGAATAAGTGAAAATGACACCAGAAGCTTTGTTAATAAGGACTATTAAGCACTGATAATGTGCCAAGCAGAATAGTTTTCAGAAAGAAGTTTGTAGACGTTCTTTAACAAGCATTTAACTGCAAAGAAGTATTTCTGAATCCGCAAAATATATCTGGCATTAGATTTTCCCTTGGTATTTACTATCAATCTTTGGTAATACTGGAAGAAAGTGCATGGATCTTGCCAGTTCCATGCACTTCGGCACGGTCGTAAGCATTATGAACCTACCCAATGTCCGACTCGTCGTCCTCATCAGAATCTGGCTCAGTTTCAGCGACGTCAGTATCCGTTTCAGCGACGTCAGAATCCGTTCCAGCAATTTCGGTATCCGTTTCAGCGACTTCGGTATCCGCATCGTCTTCATCGATGTTAGAGACGTCGGTATCCGTCTTGTCTACATTACCTATATAGGTATAAGGGGTGGGGAAAAATGTACGTCAAGACAATGGTTATGGTTAATTGATTGTATGATTTAGTCATAGCTATGGTGTTATCTAAGCGTTGCGAATTGATGGTTCAGGATGGTCAGCCCCATTAGGTTATTTGCAAGTTTGCAAAAAAGTAATCTATTGATTTCACAATCTCATTGGATATATTCAAGCATCAATGAAAGCGCGTTTCGAATAATAATAATAATAATACAGAGCATTTCTATGGCGCTCTACAAAGAACACATAGCGCCTTACATGGAGGAGAAAGACTACACAAAATTAAACAAAAAAGTACAAAGGGTAGACAGAACTATGGTGGCGCAGGAGGGACATCGCACATCACAAATATCTGCAATCATATTTGTGATGTACGACAGTCGTACATCACAAATATCTGCAAACATATTTGTGATGTACGATGTTTGCAAATATTTGTGATGTGCAAACATCACACATCACAAATATCTGCGCATATATTTGTGATGTACGACGAATCGCACATCACAAAAATATGCGCACATATTTGTGATGTACGATGTATCGCACATTACAAATATCTGCGCACATATTTGTGATGTACGACGAATCGTACATCACAAATATATGCGCACATATTTGTGATGTACGATGTATCGCACATCACAAATATATGCGCACATATTTGTGATGTGCGATACATCGTACATCACAAATATGTGCGCACATTTTCGTGGTGTGTTTTTTCAAGAAGCTGAAGGGTCTCATATTTCCGACCATGTGTAAGGAGAAGAGCAAAATCATACATGTGACCGTGGAAAAGACAGACCAAGAGAATAGTCCCCATAGTTTGACCAAAAAGCAAACAAGTTGATATATAATGTGGTAAAACATATAGAGTCATCTTAGTTTGATTAAAAGTGCCGATACACGGAAAAAGAAATACCGGTTGCTCTCTTGAAAATTTAATGAGCTTATCAATAGTGTATAAAGTCCCAAAATCAATTCTTTTAGGACGAGTATTTTGTACAGCTCAAGAAACTTAAAGAGGCATGATGTAACGTTCTATCTGAAAGGTCGAGGTCGAGGGCGAGTGAGGGGAGGGGGGGGGGGGGGGGTTTGGTTGGTTTGGGTGAGAGGAAAAGGGAGACAAGAGTCTGCGCCCGAGGGCTAAGAGAACCACCACGAGGCCCCCATCAAAGGCGGCGGACACAAGGGAGAAAGAAAGGGAGAAAAACCAGCGGAACCGGCACGAATAAAGTTGAGACAACATGGTTATCGATACTCCTCTCGTTGTTTATGGGGTTGTGAATTGTTACTCTAGACAGAGAGAGGTAACGGTGTCTGTCCGTCTTACATAACTGAAGAGGAATGTTGACAACCATATTTATATGTTCGTGTAGAGCTGGCAGGATTCAAATAATGTCTGCGTTGCCTACTGATTGCTATAGTTGTCATGATAGTATACTTACTATTCATCGCATAGCCGGACATGCCTGATGCATGAGGGCATTGAACACTGTTACACTATACACACGATCTATTTCTATTATGGTAAATACAACATGAAAACTGGTGGTATTAACACACACATTAATTGTGGGTGCGTAATTAACTCTAGCTTTCCACAAACGAGACACTATCGCATGGATTTGAATGTAGCCGCCATGTACGTTGTGTCTGTGATTCAACAAGCACGGAATCATGCAGCTCAGACTGTTAAACCACGCGCTGATATAAGGCTTTATTTTATAATGTCTATTGCCGAGACTGTCTGGACGCGGACTGTCTCGCGGTTGTTAACATTTCAGCAGCTCCAACAGTGACGCTCCCACGGCCCGCTTGGCATCCTTTTTTGCATTTCAATGTAAATCATGAATATTAATAATACTGTACCTAATTGGCATACAAAGGCCACGCCTCGGCTTATAGCAAATTCCCAAGACTGTAATGCGAGCAGCTGGGTCAAATGAAGTCACGAGAGGGCGCAATGGCACGATGGGGTCCGTTATCGAGCTTTACAGTCTTGGACCAAGACTAGCAGAGGGCCGATCACGTCCACAAGCAAATACCAGCTGCGCAGCTTTATTCTGAAGACGCTGCAAGCGTTTAAGGTCTTGTTCACGCGCGCCAAACAAAAGAGAATCGGCATAGTCGAGACGGGACAGGACCAGACCTCTGAATATAAAACTCCATTTCAAATTGATCTTACCTTTCACAATGACTGCCACACAGGCGGCTAACAGCAACAGCAGAATGAAACGATTCATGGTGATCACTGTACTGTAGCACTCTGGCTGAATATCTTGTGGAGCTTCGGTGTATCAACTGATGACAACTGGCAACTGCAGCAGCGAATGTACCGGACACAAGGCGAATCCCTCCCCTTATAAACCCGTTCTCCCCTTTTCTTTATCCATGTATCTGGTACTTGCAGCGAATTGGAGTAGCTAATTCGGATACTTCAGCCGACACAAAATACCCGCACATCCTGGCTTTTTACAGGGAAAAACATGTTCTTTTTTGCAAAACATAACATTTTGTGGCGAATATCAACAGAAACATGAAATAGATTGCCTCCGCCACTTGAAAATAGCAAAACAAAGCCAAACACTGTGGAATTATTCGGCTTATCTCGGCTGCAGCTTTATTTTGTATTATAACCGAGGGATTTTGTTTTTACCCTACTTGGTAACCGGAGGTTCTCATTTCGCACAAACGACCTAGTAGAAAAAAAAAAAACATACAGGTGCTGAGAAAAGAGGCACCGGTCTTTCGTTTAAGTTGTAATTATGATTTCTTGATCAGTTAAAACACATAATCTAATTCGGAACCGGATCTTATTCAAATGCCGTCATGTACCACGTGGCCGTCTGGTTGGTTTGTGATTGGTCGCCAAGCTGTTCAGTGCAAGGAAGCTTATTGGCCAGAAAGACAACTACGCCAATTGCAGACGTTTAATTTCGATTCCTATAACAACATTGTGTAATGTTTTGCATTCATATACTTTAAAGGTAAGTACAGGATTGGAATAAACATACTCAAACAGAAATATTTGTAGATTTACGTATAAACTTCAGGGTATAAAGAAGGTGCTTGTAAAAACATACTGTTCTAATATTTCCACCCTAATTGGTGTATTTATCTAGAAATGAGTAAAACAAATACTGAAAACAGTTTTGCTCTTGTGCCGAGTTCAAAACCATTCTTTATGTTTTATTAGGAAAACTGAGTCAGTTTTTTCGTTATTATCTCGTGACTCAGATGTCCGATTGAGCTCAAATCTTCATGTACATTTCATGTAAATGCTGGATTAAACAAAGTATGAGTGCTGTTCTATGACCTTTACCAATCATGTGTTATAGCTTTGGTTCACGTTAGAGACCTTGATTACAGTTTTTGTTGATTCCTTTGGGTGGTGGTAAGGGATGGGTTCGGTTTACTGTTGCGGGTATTCGATCACCGTGTTATCCAATCATCGGATTCCTGACAAATTCGTTCTGTCGGATTTTCCGTCGCTTTTATTAGTTCCGTTCCGTTCGGTTCCTTTCCGTTTAAAGATAGCATTCATCCCATTATAATTATCTTGCTCCAAATTGTAAATTTCAGCTTGTGAAATTTTCCTCATAATCACTTTTCTAGAAAACGAAGGAACTTTTCTTAGTACCAACTTTAAGAATAACTTTCACTATGTTGCACTATGGTATAGGTTCAATTATCACTAAAATAAACGTCCAAGTTAGTAGACACAGAAGTGGTTTGTTTGTCTGATTTTGGTTAACAGGTAATTGTACTGTCTATAACAAGAGATACTAATTATTACCAATCGTTGCAATGTTTGTCCTTGGATCACGGAACTGGTGCATTAGAAATGATTGAACAATATGCGCCTACAACCAGCAAAAAAGTATAACTTTTCGAAATTAAATATTTCAATTTCCCACATGCTGAACTATATCCTGTCTGTTGGAAAGTACATCTTGTCAGTTCAAAGTTAGCATCAGTTATGTGAACCAAACCTCATAAAGCTGTTCACATAATTTGGCCAGTGCATGGTCACATAGTTATCACTAAGCCTAGTGGTAATTTTCTTCGAAATTAGAAATGTTTTCTTTCCAAAAGTTGCCCGCCGCGGCTGAAATAACGTGTTTCTTGGTTTCCTATAGTACCGGTAGCATTTCGTCAGCCACCGTGTATTTTGTCATCTCATTTGGAGCAGAACAGCAGTGGAAACAAGCAATTTAAGAAGACTATTACCGTCCACATTTTTCTTTGCATATCTCCGACGCCAAGTGAGTGACAAAAATACCCACTGTACGTCACATGAAGACATGCAAACATTGGCCGTGCAATCGCTATATTATGTGTAGCGCAAGTGAAATTTTAAGTTTATATGTTCAGCTTTTGCCTCCATGTATGTGACGTCATCAAACAGACAATAACGCCTTAATCGTACTTCCGCGTATAACATATCTATTTGTACTTTGTGAATCATTACAAAAACAATTTCTTTTTTTATTCGACATTTGCCTTCCCTTGACATGATAACTTCATGAAACCGGAAGTGACTTTAACTTCCTTTAAAGGTAATATCATACTTAAGTTTTTGCAAAAGAAATACAGATTCATGGCCAAAAATATCAAGGAAGATACAGTTACAGTCATCTGTTTCAGTCCCATACGGTGGCCACTTTTTGAGAAAACAGTGGAAACCGGCCACAGCTTTTTTAAAGTATTTTCTCTTAATTTTGACCACTGGTTGTACTCTTTTCTGGAAAATACTGCATTTCAGTCAGAACAGTTTAAACTGTACGTTTCTACCATTACCATTTTTATGCCCTGTGAGTTATAGGTAAATCTTTGAAGATTTCTGTTTCGGTATTATTTTTACCAAAGTATGATACTACTTTTAAACAACTACATGCAGTATGAATCAGACTAAACTAGCACCAGAGGGCCATGTACATTTCGGGTGTGCTCGAAAAACGATATTTTGTTACATCGCAATATATATATATATATTTATATATATTTGTCGTCTATCCCGTTATCCATTCCCCTAATAATGCATTATGATAAGATACAATTATTTTTGTTTGTCTGATTTTGGTCCTGTTATTGACAGAGAAATGTTTCCAGTAAGATGTATACTTGTATACCAATCGTTGCAATGTTTGTCCTTGGATCACGGAACTGGTGTTTTAGAAATGATTAAACAATATGTGCCGACAACCAGCAAAAATGTATAGCTTTTCGAAATTAATTATTTTCATTCTCCGCAAGTTGAGCTTGTTACATGCCCGTAGATAATTTAACCTTGTATTGAGTTTTTGTAAATCAAAATAATGTTAAAAACATTATTTATAACATTTATATTCATATAGTAAACATCGAGTAATTGACTTGGTGTGTACACGGCCTGTTGTGTGTGTAGAGCAATGGAACATTCTGGAACAATCTTGAATGTGAGAGAGAATGCGCTACACATCTGGAGAACATTCTGGAATATTCCATCTAGCGGGGCAGAAATTTCTAGAAACTTGAAAAGGATATAAAAAGGTTGTGAAATGGTTTCACAGGATCTAATCTTTGCAAGAGATCGTTCAAAGTCTGCAAAGGTTTGCTCAAGTTCCAGTAATAGCCTAGGAATAGTGCTTGCAGATAACGTCTGTATTAAATTCACCGAACAACTTTAAAATGAAATATGAAGATCTTTGAAAAAGTCAAAAGGTTCAAAAGGTTTCAGACAAAATCTTCATTTTGTCTGTTATCCTCATCAAAAAATGTTTAAATGTAAATGTACATTGTTTATATGTAGGCTAAGAACCGTCAAATAGGTTAAAATCATTACTTGAATGTCCAACTGCAACCCCAAACAATTTCTCATCGGTGCAGACAAAGCAACACTGAGTTAAAGAGAGAAAATTTAAAGAGGATGTTCAATTCTCAACAAACCCGGCTTTGACAGAAAACAAACGTACAAGTTAATAGACACCGAAGTGGTTTGTTTGTCTGATTTGGGTTAACCGGTAATTGTACTGTCTAGCAAGAGATACTAATTATTACCAATCGTTGCAATGTTTGTCCTTGGATCACGGAACTGGTGCATTAGAAATGATTGAACAATATGCGCCTACAACCAGCAAAAAAGTATAACTTTTCGAAATTAAGTATTTCAATTTCCCACAAGCTGAACTATATCCTGTCTGTTAAAAAGTACATCTTGTCAGTTCGAAGTTAGCATCAGTTTTCCTGTTAAATTTCATTCATTTTCTGTGTTTTTAATGCATTTTCTCACAACCCTATTTTTAACAGGGCTCTTAAGGATCACACTTATTTGAAACTTGAGGCTGCACCCCAATTTCCTATCAGAAAATGTGACATTTTATAATAGGAATTGGATCATGTATGTGGCATCGTTGTTAAGTCTAATAGTGCATCATAATAGTTTGATCAACTATGAACTTGTCTTGATGAAAAACAATTTAAAATCCCCAGGTGTCCGAATCATGGCACTGTCCTAACCATGGGTCATTGAGGTACATGAACATTGACAATGTCACGAGTTTCAAAACACATTCCTTTTCACTAAATAATCTTTTGCATGGCCACGACTTCTAAATTTACACTTTTGCGTAGCGAATATTGATTCGATTGTAAAATCTAAACAGTTACTCCAAATCGGTCAAATTTTGTATCCATTTGAAGAGAAAATATCACATTCATTTTAGCTATCCATCATCTTCATGATCATCTCGAACTTTGAACTTTGTTTGGGTGACATTTCCGAGCATCCGAATGCTTCCGAAAACGTTGCTTCCGAAGACCTGCCGAAGATGACGTTCTTTGTGATGATACAGGTCTATTAAATAAAATCATAACATTCACTTTTTGGCTCAGATATATACTGTTCCGTACGTTTGTCAGCGTTTCAAACCCTCTTGAAACCATTCAAAGGCGTTCCATGCGATACAATGTCAAAATGTTAGCTACAACATACGTATCTGGGGCATTTGAGGTCATTACCTGGTATTTTACTACGAACGTAATGGGAGACTTTTGACTAACCATTGTTAACCTCAAGAGGGCGCTCTTCACAGTTCTCGGGAAACATGTGTCGTGTTACTTTTGTGCGCTAATATACGTCGTAAACACAACCGTCGTAAAATAAGCGCATGAAAATACCGTGTACATACACGGCAGTGCCCAGTTGTGGTGGCGGGGGGACATGAGTTCCCCAAGAACAAAGACATGCAGAATTTTTGGCGATTTTCCATCAAAAGGGCGAGTTACAAGCGATCGCAGAGGCCGACGGCAAACATCATAATGTTTCGTGCACAAGTTTTTACTTTGGCTAGCGAGACCCACGCACATTAATCCTTGCCAAACATAAGAATTTCACCTCAATATGTATTTTCGGGCATTACAATTGGGTTGGGCGGCAATGAGAAGTCAAAA
The DNA here is from genome assembly GCA_963971285.1 of Astropecten irregularis. Classification (NCBI taxonomy): domain Eukaryota; kingdom Metazoa; phylum Echinodermata; class Asteroidea; order Paxillosida; family Astropectinidae; genus Astropecten; species Astropecten irregularis. The sequence goes on from OZ020259.1 coordinate 10,399,485, forward strand.
GTTACTTTTAAATGTCCTGAATTTAATGTTCAGAGGATTTTTCTATGTCTTTAGGGGATTTTAGGGGACAATCGCCGTACTTAAAGCGTGTACAAAAGTTTTCAGGAGACATTTTGTTTGCTGCCCTCTATCGACAGCTCGCTCCAAAAGTCTCCCATACACGGGTTTACACCTTGGCGGCCATCTTAGATTTTGATCGCAACTTCAAAACGAGGCACTATCACCCATGCGCACTATTCGAAGTGTAAACCCGTGTATTGAGAGCTGTGATCCGATAAAGCCCTAGTCGTGTGCAGCGCCACCTTTCGGTGGTTCCGGGAACATACACGGGTTTCACTTCGAAAAGTGCGCATGCGTAGAAGTGCCTCGTTTTGAAGTTGCGATCAGAATCTAAGATGGCCGCCGAAGTGTAAACCCGTGAATTGCGTCCAGTACGGTGTTATGTACATATAAACATATGAACTCTGGGAACAAACTTGCTACATTGAGAATTCGCTGGTACTACGCGACGAAACATCAATCTATGCAATGCGGGTTGTAGGGAACATTAAAAACAAAAAGTGTAGAAATGTTTGCTCGGCCGCTATTTCGTTTGCTCGAAACACTCACCACTGCAGAAAAAGTGATTTTTGTCTCGTTCGAAGGACGATATCAACAACATCGTACATACTATGAAAACTTTGGACAACCCTCTCGAAAAGTCGAAGATTTCTTGGGAAAGGTCAATAAACTGGGAAGTACGTTTTACCGTGGCACAATCTGCAATCTAATACTGTGGTATTACAAAACAGTCGCTGCATGACATGCGGTGGTGCATGGGTTTCTACACACGAGGGGACGTATGGCACCCGAGGCGACCACCAAAGTCAACATGCATGCTCAAAAGGTGAGTTTTTGAGTTCAATAAAATCACAGGTATTCCTCATTGTAAAAAGCTGCCATATTCTTTATTGAATAATCCAGGTTATACAAGAGATCACTAAATCTATGATCCACAAGTTCAGAAAAATTGAGATTATGATGAGCTCGGTAATTCTGTTCCGCTCTATAAAAACCCAATACATTCCGGCTAATTGTTTATTTCCATCATGGCGATTACGTTCTCCAATGCAGACTTTTCAAATTATTACAATTCAGAGCGCATACATAATTTCAAAGAAATAATTTAAAAACAAATAGTATGATTTTTTTAAAGGCTTTCAGACAAAATCTAAACATATACGATTTATTTTTGTCTTTAGTAAAATTGTCTAAACGTAAGCTAATGGTCCTGAAATATTTGAAAATTTTTTCTTGTCTGTCAAACTCGAATCCCCAAACAAAAGTCAGGCCATGCAAGGCCTGGGGCCAATTTCATATGCACTAGCTGCTGAAGCACCAACATTTGTTTAAGCACCAGAAACCTTGATAAATAAAATCAGTATGCCAGCCAAAACTCCTTGTGAATGTTATGCTCATCAAACAATGGCCGGATACAAGTCAAAAGAACTAAACATCACATGAAAATGGTTGGTAATCCTGTTTGATCAAGGAAGACTTTTCATACTTCAGTGAACGTTGTGCTTAAAAAGCTGTTGAAAGTCCCCCTGGGCTTTGCCCTGGGTCTTGGGCTTCTATATTACCCAGTCTTGAACTCTCAACTTCAAACCCCTCCTGTGTCCTAGATCATAGTTTACTTAAACCTGATTGACAAATTGAGTCCAGTTTCATCACGGACACTGTCAAGAAACTGGGCTTGATTGATTTTAAGCAAGTCTAATGCCTGGCAGCCCAGGCCTCATCGGGCTCCATCCTATATTAAGGTTTCTTTCCATTATTTTGAGTGGTTAATAAATGTTATGATTACTTAATTTGCGATGTATGAACAAAATCACCGTATGGCATTCCCTGAGTACAATACGAACATTAGCGAAACACACAGCAAAGCTGTCATGGCTCGCTGCAGCCTTACGTGCAATTACAAACATGATACCAAATTTATAATAATAAATTATATATAAAATATATATAACGGCAGAACGAAGCACAAGAATTCCTATCTAAAAGTAGTAACCTCAGTAGTTTGAAATTCCAAGCCCTGCATGCACAATGTACGATTGGATGATTAACATGTACACCCATGCCCCTCACACAGCCCTAAGAAATCAACAGTTTTAACCAATGGAAACTACTTCAAATATTTCACATTGATGATAATAATAACATTAATTTTGGTCAACACACTCACACACATAAAAAAGTAAAAAAAAAAAAAATCAAACAATATAAAAAACTTCAACATTTTGAAACAATAGAAACAACTTAAAAATTTCATTTACAATAATAACAACATTATTTTGCACAACACATACACATACACCCACCAAAAGAATTCAATATTTTTAAACAATAGAAACAACTTCAACACGGGTCTCCTTACGAGAAGTGGGAACGAAATAAGACGTGCGAAAGTACAAACGATTCTTACATAGTGTTTCCGCAAACCGATCCACATACCAATTGTCACCATGCAAAGCCTCAAATCTGTAATACGAAAATTACTTGATAGACTTGATTTAGAACAAAAAAACAAAACAAAAAACCAAAACACATCCGCCTAAGCTTGATCTTTTTCGTGATGCTAGGAATATTTTCAAATCTTTGCCGCCATTTTGCTGAAAAATACCTTCCAATGCTTGGATACCACTGAAAATGGATTAATGTTGTAACTATGAATGCATTGTACACAATGAACACAGCTAATCTTATCCACCCGACTTGGACCTACATGTTTGCTTGATTTGCTTTGAGATCCTTGTGGGGGCTTCAAATAATCGGAACCCCCTATCCTAACTCGGAGCCTTAAATCATTCAGGCCATTATTTTGGTTGATTATTTGTAAGAAGCAGTTCATTACTTGCATACATTTCAATTTTAGATTTAAATTATGGTTACACCAAAAAATTTAACATTTCATTGCATAATATAATATTATTTCCATTATTGTACAGGAAAACTCATTCACAATGCCAGGCATAATTATTATAATGCTACATGTTGTGATCGGCTTCTACAAAATCAGTCTTACACCGAGTGTTTACATTTTTATACATTTTGTATATGATAACATTTGAGAAAGATTATGCTAGGATCGAAACGTCAGGCCCTCCTAAATCGAATCATATTTATTTTATTTACGCATCTTCATTTGGGATATGCCCCATATTCGGAAAATTCATGATCATCTTTTTGGGGTAAAACATACTAAATAGCAATCCATCTGCACTGTGTAATTATTATTTAATAACATGTACCTCTAAATCACTTGAGTAAACGCTGAGTAAATTATCGGTAATTTTGTTAGAGCGAATATTATTTGCTTAATCCATAGAGTTGTATATCACTATGCTTAATATATGGGTAATTGTATGACTTACATTAATATTATTTACATTTCACTTCCAAATCATCATAGTCAAACAATTATTTTCCGCTCCCGAATCTAACGCCTCTAAAATTATTCAAATTACATCCACTTCTCCAATTTTGCTTTGTTTATTTATCCCACTGGAGAATCAACAGTCACTTGTTGTTCTGTATGACAAACAAAGACTAAAAAGACTGACAAAATGCCTTCCCTAACCTTCCTTCCATGCATAAGAACAACAATTAGGCCGTGAGCTGAAAATTCTACGAGGCCTGGAAATGGTTTTCGTCTTAACGTTTTTAGGCAACCTGATTTTTGCATATAGTCAGATTTTACCAAAATGAACATGTCACAACAAGTTCCCAAGTGCAACGTTAACGAGAAAATCCCTTCCAAAAATTTGATTTCGGCCTCCGAAAAAAAAACCCACAAAAATACCAATCCATACCAATCATGTATTGTACCTGTAACAGAGAGCCTACAACACGGAACAAAATCCCACTCCTTAAACCTATTTCAAAAGACATTATGAGAGAATTATTGTTTGCTTACCCCCTTACCCTATTTTAAAAATCCCGCTACGGAGAGAAAAATAATCTCTACCCTGTAATTCTATTTTAAACTTGTTCATCTTGGGAACCTCAAAAATGACCCTTAATAAACTAATTCAAGAAAAAGGGCCCTCATCAGCACGAAATTATCTGCTTCTGTCAGAACCGATTCTACGCTAGGGTAAGCATGATCAAAGCATGACGTTGGTCCCAGGGGTCGATTTCACAAAAAAAATTACAGATCAATGATTGTCCTAATTGCTAAGCAACGGTTGATTTCGCAATACATCTTTGGCGACAACTCATCTGGGGTCATCTTGTGAAATTGACGTTAGTCTGTACTTAAAAATAACTTCATAACTTGGTAATGGGCAATTCCACGATAACACCGTGACACTTTGGAGTATATTTTCACTCTTCAAATGTAAATAGCAAACTAAATGTAAGCCTAGAGAACAAACTTTCACTGTGTATGTATTACTATCATCACATGAAACATAAAAAAGGAAAAATGTAATGAAACTTCATAATAATTAATAAGTTATGAATGATTAATTAGTACCGTAACACCGTGACCCAAAATGGACATGCATTTTTTCACACTTTGTTAACTAAACAAACTCTGTGAAGTTAAAGAACATTTTGAAAAGAGGTTATGTTGATTGGATGTAGCTGAGACTAAGTAATAATAATCAAGTACAATTGGAAAAAAAAATTATTGACTGGACAATTATGACATAGATTATGAATATATGTACTGTAACACCGTGACTGTAATGCCGTTACTTTTGAATTGCATGTACTAAATATATGGAGAATCTTTTTGTCATACTTGCAACTCATAATATTTCTCCTGTGGGTGGTATGTAGCAACCATTTATAATTAGTGTTCAACATCATAGTGTAACACTACAAGATCAAACAAAACATTATAAAAAATCATAACAGATTAACAAAAACAATAAGATAAGTGAAACTATACACCGTAACACCGTGACACTTCCATACATTTACACATGATATTCAGGAATACTGTACATTTCACGAGGTTTCAAGATATTATTTCCTCCAAGTTGTTTTTAGGGGTGATTTTCCCAAGTTTTGCCTGCTTTCCCACTTGTCAGCATTACAAATGACAAAATATGTCTGTAAAGATGAGTAAAAAATTTGCATTTTTGGACTGATGTGCATTGCAGGGGACCCCCCCCCTTTTCTTTGTCAGATGCAATAGGTTTGGAAACAAGTGCTGATTTGCCTCACCCATTTCTCAGGGTTGACACTTGTTTCTGTCAGGTTGTTCTCTTAATATGTTTTTTTTTTTCCATTTTTATTTCTCCCCATCTTTTCCTTCACCTGGGCTCCTCCACCCCACTCTGCCCTCCATTGTCTTACACTGGTGCAAGTATACAGTTGATATTTTGAAGTTACTTGTATTATTGACTGTGTAAGTATCATTTTAAATGCCTTTGGCTTGGCCCTTCTGTCTATTGTAAAACAATTCTTAAAACATCAAGCCTCCAACACATGGTCACTCAAACAAAAGTCATTTCCATTCATTTTCTGTGTTATTGCAATGCAAGTCACTGTGTTACAGTCACGGTGTTACAGTTACTGTAACACCGTGACAGGTTTTTAACACTCTTTAATTAATTAACAAAATTACTGATCATCATTTCAGTACTTGTATATGGTACTTATTTATGCTCATGATTTGGACAATCAAAATCATTCCTCCTGTATTTGTACTTTTCATATAATATCAAAAAGATTCGTTTTTACTGTAACACCGTGACAAGTAATTACAATAAATTTAATATTCACTGAAGCACGACAAATTGAAATTATTAAACTTTTGATAAATTTATTATGACAGTCAACCCTAAAACTCTGAAAATAAATTGAAAGTTTGCACTTCCTTTTTTAATTTCTCTTGCTACATCCATTTAACATCAATGTATTTTTTGATATTTTATTGAAATTTTAGTATGCTGATTTCATTTGCATATTTTAGACATGTTAATTATGTTATTTTTGAATGCAATGATTATTTTTGAAAAATTCAGTCTTTTAGCATTAATTTGATACCAAAACCATTAAGATCTGACAAGTTTGAAAATTTGATGGTCATGTCCGCTTTATCGTGGAATTGCCCTAATGCATCTGAAAAAAAAAGAATCTATTTGTATCTAAATTCGATAAGATAACAATGCCATCAATTATAATGCAAAACATTTCGTCAAAGGGTTCCCTTGATTATAAATCGATAAAAAAATTGACAAAACATTCGAATTTACGACTTTGGTAATTATAGCCAGCTAGCACTTGGCATACTGTGAACGATGGGCGCTATTGAACTTACAAGAACAGTGCTTTATCTGCTAGCCGACTGTGAATAGATGTGACGATCTAGATAAGAAATACCGTAAGCGTTTTTTTACTGTATTTGTGTGTGTGCAAAACGTAGACACCGTATGTGACTGAAAATTTCATAGATGGTGTGAATGTATCTTTCTTAATATTTGTTAAAAGTATGGAGCTACTTTTAAGCGACCGTAGGGGATGCAGAGACCGACATCTCAAACTCGGCCGTGTTGAGACTCTTTGGTGAGGTCGACACGGGGTCGGTCACAAGATTGACGTCATGGTGGCCTCGTTTCAGTCGGATACAGTCAAAGCTGGGGCAGAATCGCTTCATGTAGGGCGCCACCGCTGCCCGAACCTCTTCAGGCAGAATACAAAACATCACCAGCAAAAACACGCCCTAAAACAACAACAAATAATAGTGTGCTATAGTACACGTTTGCTGGATGTATAAGGGAATACATTTGATAGGAGGTTTATGGAGACACCATGTACATCTCTATTTTGAGTTGGTGTGGCAGTGAAAAGAACCAGTTATTTGACATTTTATGTCAGTATGTGTCTTCTAATGCTGCACAAAGCACGAACTGTCTGCAATGTTGAGCTTCCGGTTCTTTTCAGAATTATACCGAAAAAAGGAGGCAAAACGCCATGTATCTGTAAACCGCTTAACTGAAGGTGGTATTTAACTGCTATGGTATTCCAATGGTCGCTGGTTCAAATCCCGCTCAAGTCACGTCCGTGTTCACCTTCAATGATAACAACTGCTTCATGATAATCTTGTATTTTTTGTTCATGGATTCATTTCTTAACCGTATACATCTCCATATCATAGTTTACCTCACATTTTGTTTTGTGGAGACTGTGGTAATGTGTGGAGACAGCTTTGTTTGTTGTTGTATTCTTGTAATTTTTTCTGTTTTTATTTATGGGACCCCAACGGAAATAAGCCTATGTAATTGCCTTTATTGGGTTATCCCAGAATGAATCAACTGTATCTTGTTTTTATTGTATGTCCTTTGTCTTGTTGTTGACGATTTCTGAATAAAATAATAATAATAATAATAATTGCGTGGAGGGTGCAGAGGGTATGGTTAATGCACAGTGTGGACAAAGTTAACTCTTGGGTAATAATGGTGTGAAAACAACTCTCAGCGATCTTGCAAGGAGTAGATTCCCTGCATGAGATACTCCTGACTACCGCTGAAAATTAAAGGTCTTGGGTAAGAGTTGGGGTTTGGGTTAGGGCTAGGTTAAATCTGACCTGTAGTCGTGCGAGCTTGGAGTCTTCCGTAAACCGAACCTAGAATTGTGGAAAAATATCCAACAAGCAGTCCCACCTACCTGAAAGGAGTTAGCCAAGCAGAAGATGAGCTGAAATGCCAGCCTGGCAGGATGCTCCTCGTCACCTCCAGATGCCTCACTGGAGATGGCCAGAAATCCAAACACCCAGGTCAGGCCCAGCAGGCAGGAGATGCCAATGGCATTCTTGAGGCGTTTGGAGATCTGCTGGGAGCGGGAAACCTCCTTGACCTTGAGGAGACTGCGCATGACCAAGACGAAGGTGATGATGTTGTGGAGGAGGACCAGACCAATGGGTACAAGGAGACCGATGTACAGCACCAGATCAGGCTGCAGGAAGCAACTGGATGGAGACAGAACAGTAAGGAATACCTGATTGAAATATTCATCTTGGGGATGAGAATCAGAGGAGCCTGTGTATGTAGGGAGGAACACAGAAAGCTGTTTGAATCCTAGGTTTCATCACCCCAAAGAAATTATATTAAGAATATTGGTACCATATAGGAGACATTCCCATAGGGGCGTGCACACATTTTTTTAACTTAAGTATATCAAAACATTTGCTTAAAGTTAGGAGGGCTTGACGCGTTTCGATCCTAGTAGGATCGATCTCAAAGGCTAAATGACAGAGGACAAGAACACGCAGGTGAAAGAAGCATACGTGTATGGATGAGAGGATATGGACAATGGGAGGGCGGAGGTTGTTGGAGAGTGGGGGTAGATAAGAGGCGTGACTTCACCTACAAAACAAGTATGCTCGCCCCACAGTAGCTCATGCTGGCTCGTGCACATTGTATGTAGGATTTTGCTCTTCGAGTTGAACAAAAAAGCTTGGGGTCGGCAGGTTTGCGACTTGTATACTGCGTGGCGTTCTGCATGTGACGCAGCAAGTTATTTTTATCGCGAAAAGTGGAGTGCTAAATCATGAGTCTAAAATACCTCCTTTGTACAATTTTTGTTTACACAAACAATTATAGACATGTAGAGTATATAACAATACAGATGTATTTAACTTCATATGTGTTTTGATTACAGTAAACCTTTAAAATGCGGACGAAAAATGGTACCTAATACCCAAAGTAGCAACGAAATATCTCTCTAATTCCTGATGTCTAAAAAATGTTCACTTTCAGATGCCAACCTGTCTCCGTATTACCCAATTATTTAATTAAAGTCACACTTACTAATGTTCACTTTCGTAGTGGGCCGTTCCTGCAGCTAAGCAGATCACAACAACTATTAGAGGAGTCCCTGTGAACAAATCATCAATGAAAAATGTTTTGTAGATCAAGGCTGGATGCAGATTCACAAATCATATCTTTCACAGATATATAGAACCCTCCCAACTGAGGTAACCAGCTCAAAATTGGCGGTGTCCATTTTTACCTTTGTTTGGTTGAATTTGTTGTCAGAACAAGTAAAAACTGCTGCTAACTGTCCGTCAACCAAAACAATGACCTTACAATGATTAATGCTTCGAGTTTTTAAGGGATGGATGTTTCGATCCTAGTTCGATTTTTCTCTATGTCTAAATGAAAGTATAAACATAAATGGATGAGGGAAGCAGCATGAGAGAAAGTTGGCAGCGTGACCAGGGAGACAGGAAAAACATGCAATAAGGCTAGACAACGACAAAGAGAGGATAGAGGTGGGCAAGTATGGTTAGGGAAGGGGACGGATGGGTGTAAGAATGGTGGGCAAGATCAAAGGTGGACGAGAATAAAGGTGTGAAGATGCTGTGGGGATCTGAACTTGGATGACAAGGGTAATATGTATTACACTAAAGACGGTGAATTTAACATGTCATGGTTGAAGGCATATCCCAACATTTACAAACAAAACTGTCCAAATCCTGAATTTACTTATTGATTTTCGAGAGTCCAATAATGAAAATTGGAAAGAATCTTACCCCAGGCAATAAGGCATGCCTTCAGCATGTACCTCGATGCATCATCAGGGAACACCTTCACTGTGCTGACGTACATGTTCCTGCCTTCCACTGCCATCCACATCATGGTGGTCAGGACCAAGTAGTGGAGTAAAGCAGCCACAAACACACAACCACCTCCAGACCCCTGAAATTGCATGTACATTTCTATTCTGAGTTTCTTCTTCTTTTTCTTGATATGACGCAGTGGCAGCTAGATTGTATTTATACCCACGTCACCTCGCAGTGGGAGGATCGGGTTTGTAGAGAGGTTGAGATCTTTTGGAAGTCGGAGTTCGGGACATTCCGTCAGGATACTCAATTTTTGACCAAAATATTTCCAAATTATGGGTTGATTAATAAACTCGTATTTTTAAAAATCGACACCATCCCATGTCATTACATGAATTCAACATTCCTGAATTCCCATCTTACCTCCCTTGGGAGTATCAAGTCCGGATACTGGAGCATTGTGCTAATCAAGTACAGAGCCATCTTTATAATCCCCTCACAGGTAGCCATTTGGTTCTGGGTGAAGAGCAGCCTGCAAGGCATCTCGTTCAAGCACCAGCAACCCATGGCTGAATTAGAACCCACAATATCTACCTTGCCTTCAAGATCATGAACATGACATACCAGACCACTATGACTCTAACATCTTCTCTAACCATTACCAGTATTGAGCTACCACGCCAAGCCCTATGATGGCGGTGTCCCAAATTGTCCATATCATCTTTGTTCATTTGGCAGTCACAAGCCATGAAACCACACACATACCGCTATATCCCATGGATAACTTAGGAAGATAACAAATCATTGCCGATGCTGCAAACCTGAGAATGATATCATACAATTAGTCAAAAAGAGTCGAGACAAAACCAAACTCGTGATCATGACACGTACCCTGCCATTGTCGATTCCGAAAAGGAAGACGATGAACATCAACAGCAGGGAGATGCAGAAATGGATGAAAATCTGGCGGGATTTGCCTTGATGCAGCTTCCTGTTGGGTGCAGAATAGTATGACCTTTGTAAGACTATTAAGGTTGTATTGGGTGCTACTGGGTGGGTGATTAGGGACGGTGTAAAGGAATATACTACAGGCTTTACAGGGTAATATGGACTGATCTAGGTGGTAATTGGTAAAGTGGGAAGATTATTAGGATTAATTGCAAGTCCTGGATTTATTGAACAGTTTGGGTAGAACATGGGCTCCACGTCTAGGTTTTGTTGATGGGTGGACCTATAGAAGTATGTGGGTATAGAATCTACGTCTAAAGTACGCAGGCTCAGTGATGACAACATGGGTGCTGCTCAGCTGCTGCTAATGGGTAACTTGAGTAGAGGGATTAAGATTCATGTCTAAACTATGCTGAACACTGTCCTGGTTCAATGATACCGCCGTACGTACCGGATAGCAAGATACACAACGAGAATTATCGCCAGAGATATGATGGACAGCACACAGCCGACCTGGCTGATGATACTAAGAGCTTGGTGGAATGGAGTTGGTTCGTGTGCTTGACCTCTCACATCCTGAAAAAAAATAAACGCATCTGACTTGGTAATGACCCAGGCCTGAGTCTGCTTACCGCAGACATCTGTGGTTATACTACAATCATTATTCGTCGTTTACATTGCATGGGTTAGCGCCGAGTGTACGCTAGCCGAGTAAGCGCGAAAATCGTAGTTTCATGAACTACACGTGCCATAACTATTTCCCCCTAATCCATAACAATATGACCTCGTAAGTACATGATTTTCTGCTTCTATAAGCATTGATTCTAGGCTTACCACATCATTTTGTGATTATGAACCTCATTCGCCCACGGGGTAAGTGCTAAATCTCCACGTTAATCGATTACACTTCGTGAGGAATCCTTAGTTACACGAATATCCATTCTCATAGCTGAATATACCTTAATAGGACATGTTAAGCACATAACTTTCTGCTTGAATAAGCATTGATTCTAGGCTTACGCTAAGCAGAGTAATCATTGTTCGTTCTCTGTCTTAAAAATTATCGTTTTCATATTTTGGCTTTGCTTTCGGCTGTTACAACACCCCGATCGCTTAAGCAACATGGAATACTAGAGATATGTGCTTCTTGGGAAGGAAGGAATCCAACGTAGAGAAACTTTGATATTGTTCGAGATCAGCAAATGAAAAGCCTGGTCAGGGCCTGGCCTTTGGATCTCAATCCTATATAGTCGTCAGTCAAGAAATGTAGGTCACCTTCTGGATACTATCCATGACCAATATGTAGCCTAGACTCAATCTGTTAATGACGTTTTTGTGTATGGTGAAAACAGCAAGGGGCTTGGAGTTGATGGCCAACTATATAAACGCTTTGGTCTAAACTGGATATGTAGTGACTGGGCCCACTTAGTATTTTAATTTGTATCCCTTAGCGCCAACTATAATGCAGAACACAGCAGTAGCTTGAAGTGGATAGTTAAAGCCTAAGAAGCCCAAGAGCCCAGGCAAAGCCTGAGCCTGGCCTGGTGAGGCCCAACCGGTGGTCCCCCCATATAACATACCACGAGGATGGCAAAGTTGGTTGCATGGCCGCAGTTGCATGAGACTGAAGCATCGGACTGACCGGCAAGCTTGCATCCATACTCGGACCAATCACCACCTTCGTCGTTCAGCTCAAAGTCCCAGAAGACGCACTTGATGCTGGTTCTATTTGCCTCACTTGCATTAATGGTCGGCGCCTGAATGAAAAGACGCACACAAAAATACTTAGGGATTGGGGCTAGGTTTTGAGGAAGATAGGATTGCTAGGATTGAATCGTCTCTCCCTACTCTGTACATTATATTTTGAATTTTAAAATTTGCATTGTACACAATTAGACGATCAAAATATCATAAAACTGTAATCATAAAAAACCTCTTACTGCATTAACCAATAATCTACGTCATTTTAGAACCATACCCGGAGTGACGAGGTGAGGAATACTGTAGCCATGCCAACCTGTACCTTCCTGAACCCTTTAATATACATCATACCTTGAACTGGATGACCACAGGTTCGGTCAGATTGACCAACTCAACACCCTCCACTGACAGTGAGACCACAGATCCTGCAATCCGGCGACTTGATCCATTTCCTCCTTGAGACCCTCTGATCGTCTTTGACTTGAACAAAGTGTCGTCAGCATATACGATGAAACTTGCTCTCAGAGGGACAGAAACGTTACCTACAAGTCATCAAATACAAGGACAAGGGGGTTGGTTCTTGATCCCAGCATGTTGATCAGGAACACAAAGAGCTGTGCATCTTAAAGGTAACCTCATAATTTGGTCTTGGTATGGAGATGCAAATTCATGAACATTCATCTGTGAAATTGTCAATCCCATATGGTGCCTACTAGTTAAAAACGGTAACAGTATTTCATCAATTATCGTCAAATCTATTCCCAGTGAGCCAGCGGAGAAAGCACTGTGGTTGTGAATTTAATAGCGCTCTCTTGTTCACAGCGGGCACCAAAAGCAGGCTGGCCATTATTCTGAATTGGTTTCAGCTAGCGCCATGTAATCTAACACGTGAGGTAAACTTGGATAAGAGGCAACCATTTTTCTTTTCTTGATTTTTATTGATTTCTAATCAACGGGAACATCTGCTTTCGCATGATGATAACTGGCATTTTTCAGATGCATCACGGAAGTGTGAAGCTTCCTTTAACATAATCGGTCTAAAATCTTGAATTCCTTCGAAGAAACAGAGGTGGAAATGCATTCAAATGTGGAAATTTAGAACATTACAAGATGATGTATTACAGTTTAAGATTTTTCATTTTGGAGCTGTGGCTTAATATGTACACTTACATTCCAGAAATTATGGTACGTGGAATAAGGATTGTACACTAACCTTCAGCAGGCTGGAGCAAGTCTACAATATTAGCTGGTAACCGGATGGATGCCACCACATCCTCAGGTATCTGACTGGTATTCGAGAAAGTCTTGACTTCAGTGCCAGAGAGGGAGCCCTCTGCAGGTTGCTGGTTGGACGACGGCTTCTGCACCGACGCGAAGCTGAAACCGGCCTTGGCTTGGACGGGGTCCAAGCTGACCGCTTCGACATGGACGGTCTCCTCCTGTATGCTGACCGATCCTTTCTTCTTGAGGGTCGCAGCCACTTGATCTTCCACGGACTGAACGATGGATGCAGAACTTGCAGCGTGGATATTTGTAGAGTCCTGGTCGTCATCGGCAGTTGTGATAACGTTATTGACCACCTCAAGAACTGACTTAGTCACCTATATGTCAATGATAAAAGAACAATAAAGCTAAGGGGGAGACACTTACATACATGTCGGGCACAGCCAGTGAAATGCCTGGTAAGGCCTGGGATTTGGGCCCGGAATCATCCACTCGTCGACTCCGACCACTATTCGATAGAGCTGCTTAAAATCAATAAAGCCTAGCTTTGGGAAACTGTCTCATGGTCTATGTGGACTCTATCTATCAACCAGTTAGTGCCAACGATGATCCAGGACAACACAGATGGTTCAAGGCTAGGGTTTATAGAAGCCGAAGAGCCTAGACAAAGCCCAGGACTGGACTAGCTTTCAAGTTGCTGGGCCCATCCAGAGATAAAATCTCTCTCCCTGAGCATTTGCGTAATGCTACATTCCTCAACCGAAGTGATTCTGGCATGAGTAATCTTTCCAAGCACCAATTGCAGCAACAAATAACTTAGCTGACCTCGGGGTCCCCTAAATCCGCACTGGCGATGCTCTTCAAGATGTTAGAAACAGCCCCGATGTTTCCCGCGTCTTTGGAAGACTCGGATGTCTGATTGGCCAGAAATGTGGCCACTTCCTGCGCATTGCCTGGACTCACGGGAACCTGATAGATGAATGGATGATCCAATTAGGATTAGGTCCAAATCTCAAATCCCACTTTCTGACTTGAAACTCGTCTAGACCAATTACTAATAACCTATGCTCAGATTTAGGGGTCCTGACGTTTTGATCTTAGTATATAGGATCTTCATCAAATGATCCTACTCGGATCAAGTCATCAGGTAATCCTAACTCTGAGCATTTTTGTACTGTATTTTGGTTGATAAGCAGTTTGGATCAGTTTATTTCTTGAATTGTGTTTAATGTATGACGCAAAATTTAAACTTTTCAGTTTTTTTTCACTAAGCATCTTTCTATGCTCTTGTAGCTCAACAAAACTAACCTTTGTTAAGCTTGTTAAAGATCATCTTAAGTTATCCGGATTCTTCGATTCTTGTGAATTATCCTTTTGCTTGGCGTAAGGGGGTCTGATTTTTCGATCCTAGCTACATGTAAATCTACCTCAAATGTTGTTTAATACATTTGACGAAATAAAGGTAAAAACATGGCAGAGCAATGAAGGTTATGTAGTAGTTACCTCGATAATATCGTCTACTGTCACGACATTCTTGTCAGTACCACAACTGAGAGATCTTGACTCTTCCCATTGAAAGTACAGGGGTGGGTCAACAATGGAACAGTTTCTCATAGCAATAGGTGCTCCGGCTACGATTACAAACAAAACAAACCGAGACAAAACATTTTCAATTGTTGTTGTGATGCCGCGGCTTAAGTTTTGTGACGATGCTCAATGTCCGGCAAATTGTAGGGAAACTATAGGAGCACAAATTTGGTTGAGCAATTTAGCAAATTTTCTTGTCATTTTAAAATGATACATCACAAGGATTCCCATTAAATTAACATTTCCATGATATTTCCATTAATTATTTGCCCCTCTCTAGGACCACTCTGATAACGACACTTTGAGGTTTGTTTAAAAACTGCAGTTCCCGACTTATGGTAATAATGATCACAAACTGTTAAGGTGCCAAGAAAGCAATGCAATCTTTTAAGTGACCCAGAGGCTACTTTCCATGATTTTTGAGGTTATAATGAATCATATTCGCCAACCTTTCCACGACTTTTCATGTATCAGTATTCCAGTTATTTTATTTATTTTTTTTTTTCAGTATTTCCATTTTTATCCAGGATGTCCATGATTTTCCATGCTTTTAAATGATTCCATGATTTTCTAGGATTTTCCACGATTTTTTTAATGAAGTCCATAATTTTTCATGATTTTGAATGATTTTGAATAGCCGAGACCCAAGTTAATTTGAATCCACTGTCGCAACTAGTACAGGACGGCATCATTTTTTAATAAGGGCACGGTACCGTTTTCGGTGGAGAGAGTACATCTTTCAACAGACTCTGCCGTTTCCCCGGCAACAGTTGCCAGCCAGCTCAGACCACCATCATCACTCTGAGCGCACCGACCTGCGGGAAGATACCATGTTAATCACATATAAGGCAATACACGGACAAGCACCAACATACATAAGCGATATGTTAGTTATGAAATCACAACAACAATCGGCATATTCTTTAAGAAGCACTCGAGACACAACACTCTTACAACAACCTTCGGGAATCCCAAAAGCAACACTTTGGGAACGGGCTTATTCATAATGCAGCACCCAAATTATGGAATAAAATCCCACAGGATCTTAGGCAATTACAAACTTTGGTTAATTTTAAATCTAAGTTAAAATCGTTTTTGTTTTGTAAAGCATTTAATTAATTTGATTTATTTTTTGTAATGCGCAGTAGAGTATATTCATATAGTAGCTGCGCAATATAAATGACCATTATTATTATTATTATTATTATGTAAATAAAATGAGATATTAATGGGGTATAATTTCATATTTGTCTTTATACATGCATCTAAAATGACCAATCCCAAAATCTGATCGTCAAGTAGCCACAAGGGAAACTGACTGGATTTATTTTAAGTCGATGAAAAGTGAACAAATACAATTTGACAGGTTCGAACCTTCGACCCCCGGAATGCACGACGTTCTACCAACTCAGCTACCAAGCCCTACGTTGCCTAACGTACTTCGTGCTTTTTTGCACGAGTGAATTTGAGAAATCATAACTACCAAAACACAGAGTTTAAGCCAGAAACTTGATAAAAAATGTCAGAGTTGGATTTTTTTGAGGACAAGGTAAAACATTTTTCACTGTGTATGACGGATTTCAAGTACAGTGGAGTTTGGGTACGAAATTTCAATACAACATTTTGCTTATAATCCTTTCACTGACCACACCCTATGTTTCAGGCGGTTTCCTTAAAACTGGCAACTATCCAGGGGCCGATTTCACTAAGCTTTGCGATCATCACTATAGCTCAAATCCATCGCTAAATAGAAAATTGCTATGCAAAGTAGCGATCGATTTTCCGTTTAGCGATGGATTTGGGCTTTAGCGATGATCGCAAAGTATTATGGTTCTTTGTCAGTCAGAGATAGTGAAATCGCTCCCATACTGCTCAGAGGGTTGTAGGTTTGAATCCCGCTCTGTAATTTTTCTTAGTTCACCTTTAAATTACTTTCATTTGTGGCTATTTGACGGTTAAAGCGACAACACTTAACTATAAATTATTCTCAAAAACTGGTGGACCAACCCAAACGTTGTATCTCTTTAACCTACCGATAACTTCAACAGAGAAAGAGCAGTCTAGAACCAGTTGATGCGCTGTGAACCACTGCTGATAGCTGACAGTATGGACACCGATAAGCAGGACGGCCCCTGGCTGCAAGTTTGAGGTGAAATTTGTTGGGCCGTTCCATCCGGTTATATCCGGTTCCTGCCAGTTCACACCGGTTCTGTCCATACCGGGGTCGGCTAGGACAATCAGATCAGCCGGACAGATGATATCCACCACTACAAGAAGCAAAAGTCAATTCGTAGTTTCACATTAAGTACAAAAACTTAAAATTGATAAGCGACATTTACTTACCTTCAAAGTCTAGAATTTTAGAAAACATACCATCTAACATTATATCACAGGATACCATCTCATCATTCAGGAAACACTTGAAAAGCCATATTTTATCCTGTATAGTTTTATTATCACGTGTTGTGCAGCGCCATGATATAGATGGAATGGCGCTATATAAATCCTGCTATTATTATTATTATTATTACCTTTTTGTAGAAAATAAATGACCGTTGTTTTTCCTTAGAGAAATAAGTGCCACTCCCATCAAATATGGCATCTAACTTTATCAAATTATGTGTTTAATAAATAAGTCAATCTCGTCAACCCCCAAAAAAAGAAAATTAACAAAAAACAACAAGCAAACAATAAACAAAAACTAAGAAGAAATATGATTGGATACAATTATAATATTATGCAAACATTGACTCAAAAACGGCAAAAAAAAAAAAAAAAAATGAAATGAAATGAACATACCAAAAAGCAAACATTCAAACTAAATAATAAGCAAAGAAATAACACAACAAACCGTTAAACAAACAAACCTTTAACTGAGATGGTAAAGCTACAATATGCAGTGTTCCCCACTCTATCTGTAACCATGTAGGTGACTAGGGTAACATCACCCACGTTGAATAGGTCACCAGGGCGATAGTTAGCTGACCATACCAACGGTGTACTTGGATCAGTTGCGTTCACTTCAGGCCAAGAAACGGGGACAGACTCAATGCCTGTTGTAACTACAAGAGTGATGTTGCCAGGACAACCGGTGAGAAAAGTTGGTGGGGATTGGTCTGTTGGAAGGAAGAATTAACTATTAATTTTACTTCGGTAATACGAATGAACTGAAGTTTAAATGTCGGGAAATACAACCAAATGTCACTTTAAAGCAGATTTTTGTACATACAAAACAGTAAACTCATACCACTTAGGGAGAAACTTCAATACTGGTTGGGCCAAGCGACTAAAAGGCCTGCCTCCTGCCTTGTTCTGGTTCATAGTTGGCACAAACCTGACTTAGACGGTGAGTCCCAATGGATCATCTACAATATCCAGAAGCCAGGTTTTGTTGATTTTAAGCAGTTTTATTCCACTGAAGTTCGATGCTGACAAGAGGAGGACATTTCAGTGGCTAGACCAAACTAATATCACACCTCATCACTCATAATGTAATATTCTTTCACGGTTTCATCAAATAAATGTGGCAAAGGAAAACAGATGCACAACAATATTGGAGAAATAATATTAGATAAACATAATTACCTCTGACTATAACATGAAACTGGCACTGAAGCCCAACAGCCGGGATCGCATAGGTAACTGGTGTAGCTCCAACGGTAAAGGCATCTCCTGGCTGGTACTCGGAGTACACACGCACTACCTGGCTACCGGTATCATCACTGGTTCCATTTCCATCTTGGTGGCCCACATTGAACTCTACTTGGTGTTGTACACCATTGAACGTGACTTGTGGTAGTGTCCAGGACACACTAGCGGTGTTATTATCAGGGCTGGTGGCAGTTGTGATGTTGACAGGGCACGTCATACCAACTCCTTTTGATTATAACGATAAGAAGGACTAATTCAAATCACAGCTGAGTGCTAGGGCGTTTACAAACGGAGGCTCAGGCTCCGTCTCCGGCTCCGGCTCCATTTCGTGCATCCATTTTGAAATATCTGGTATCAAAATAAATACTTTGGGCTGCGGTTCTGAAGTAGATTTTCTGGTTTGAAAGGGAAACCAGAGCTTCAGCTTTAGTGAAAATCCACAGCATATGGACGTCAGAGCTGGAGCCTGATCCGGAGCCTGAGCCTCAGTTTCGTCAACGCCCCTAGAATGGGATAAATGTTGATTTCAGACAATTTGGAGCTGTACCCTTTAAACAAAGGAAGGACAGAAAAAAGCAAAGAAGGAACAAACAAACAAACGAATAAACGAGCAAACGAAATTCTGAATGAACCTGAAAAGGAACTAAACGCCCGGAAACCAACAGAGAAACAATCGAAGAAAGAAAGAAACAAGGAAAAGACAACAAACAAACACCCCAACAAACCTGTAATGGATACACTAAAGCTGCAACTTGCAGTGTTTCCCACTCTATCTGTAACTATGTAGTTGACTAGGGTAACATCACCCACGTTGAATAGGTCACCAGGGCGATAGTTAGCTGACCATACCAACGGTGTACTTGGATCAGTTGCGTTCATTTCAGGCCAATAAACGGGGACAGACTCAATGGCAGTTGTAACTACACGAGTGATGTTGCCAGGACATTCCGTGTGGAAAGCTGGTGGGGATTGGTCTGTTCGAAGGAGGAATTAAGAATTAATTTCACTTCGGTAATAAGAATGAAGTGAATTGAGCAGATTTTTGCTGTATATTACAAATCTATACAGAAAACTCATACTACTTAGGGAGAAACTTCAATACTGGTTGGGCCAAGCGACTAAAAGGCCTGCCTCCTGCCTTGTTCTGGTTCATAGTTGGCACAAATCAGACTTAGACGGTGAGTCCCCATGGATCATCTACAATATCCAGAAGCCAGGTTTGATTGTTTCTAAGCAGTTTTATTCCAGTGAAGTTCGAAGCTGACAAGAGGAGGACATTTCCGTGGCTAGACCAAACAAATATCACACCTCATCACTCATAAATGTAATATTCGTTTACGGTTTCATTTTATATAAGTGCCACAGGGAAAC
The DNA here is from genome assembly GCA_963971285.1 of Astropecten irregularis. NCBI lineage: Eukaryota > Metazoa > Echinodermata > Asteroidea > Paxillosida > Astropectinidae > Astropecten > Astropecten irregularis. The sequence continues at coordinate 10,419,526 of OZ020259.1, forward strand.
AATGCACATTATTTTTGGAGAAATAATATAAATTAATCTATTGACAAACTGTTGATTGCAGCGGGATTCGAACCGGCGACCTCCTGAATACCGTACAGGCGCTTTACCAACTGAGCTATCCAGCCAGCCCTAGAGGTTGGTGGTGTCCAAAATAGTCAATTATCTCGTTAGATAGTCAGAAGCCATAAAACCACGCACACACCGCCATATGCCAGGGATCATTTCACCGATACACGCAGCAATGCTACAACCTGGGAACGGTAGGCCAACATGGGGGATCACTAAAAGAGGATACGGCTTTACATTTAATTAAATCATCAAATAACCACAAGGGAAACTGAGTGAAATTTAAGTCAATGATTTTAATTTCAGTCAGTTTCCCTTGTGAATATTTGAAAATAAATTTATCTAATTACCTCTGACGATAACGTGAAACTGGCACTGAAGCCCAACAGCGGGGATCTCATAGGTAACCGAAGTAGCTCCCACAGTAAATGCATCTCCTGGCTGGTACTCGGAGTAAACATGCAATACCTTGCTACCGATAACATCACTGGTTATATTTCCGTCTGGATGACCCACATTGAACACTACCTTGTATTTTACACCATTGAACGTGACTTGTGGCAGTGTCCAGGACACACTAGCGGTGTTACTATCAGGGTTGGTGGCAGTTGTGATGTTGACAGGGCACGTCATACCAACTCCTTTTGATTATAAAGATAAGAAGGACTAATTAAAATCACAGTGCTGGGGCGTTTACAAACGGAGGCTCAGGCTCCGTCTCTGGCTCCGGCTCCATTTCGTGCTTCCATTCTGAAATATCTGGTATCAAAATAGAGGCTTTTGGCTGCGGTTATGAAGTAGATTCTCTGGTTTGAAAAGGAAACCAGAGCTTCAGTGATATTGATGTCAGAGCTGGAGCCCGATCCGGAGCCTAAGCCTCCGTTTCGTCAACGCCCGTAGAATTGGCTAAATGTTGATTTCAGACAACTTGGAGACGTGCCCTTTGAACAAAGAAAGGACAGAAGGATGATAGGAAGGAACAGACAAACGGACGAACAAACGAAATCCTGAATGAACATGCAAAGCAAATAAATGACCGGAAACAAGCAAAGAAACATACAAAGACAGAAAGAAAAAGGAAGAACAAACACCCCAACAAACCTGCAATGGAGACAGTAAAGCTGCAACTTGCAGTGTTCCCCACTCTATCTGTAACCATATAGGTGACTAGGGTAACATCACCCACGTTGAATAGGTCACCAGGGCGATAGTTTGCTGACCATACCAACGGTTTACTTGGGTCAGTTGCGTTCACTTCAGGCCAAGAAACGGAGACAGACTCCATGTCTGTTGTAACTACACGAGTGATGTTGCCGGGACAACCGGTGGGAAAGGTAGGCGGAGATTGGTCTGTTCAAATAAAAAGGAATGTTTCAAGGTTTATTTATAATTATAGTCAATTAAATGAGAAAGATTAGAGATAGGTAACCAGTGTAGCTCACACAAAATAGGTATCTCATGGCTGGTACTCGGAATCAACAATCACCATATGGGCACCGGTATCACGTGTTCCAATTCGAGCCCAGCTTATCAAAGCCCAGCAAAGGCCAGCCGGGCCCAGTCCAACCCAACCCAACCCATTTCAACCTAACCTAACCAAACCAGACCAACCAACAAACAATGTAAAGCAAACCAACAAACAAGAAATGACGAAATGAAGAACCAAACAAACCTGTAATGGAGACAGTAAAGCTGCAACTTGCAGTGTTCCCCACTCTATCTGTAACTATGTAGGTGACTAGGGTAACATCACCCACGTTGAATAGGTCACCAGGGCGATAGTTTGCTGACCATACCAACGGTGTACTTGGATCAGTTGCGTTCACTTCAGGCCAAGAAACGGGGACAGACTCAATGCCTGTTGTAACTACACGGGTGATGTTGACAGGACAACCTGTGAGAAAAGTTGGTGGGGATTGGTCTGTTGAAAGGAGAAGGAATGTTTCAAGGTTTAAATGTAGTGACATAAATGAGAAAGATAAGAGATAGGTAGCCAGTGTAGCTCCCACAATAAAGATATCTGCTGACTGGTACTTGGAATCAGGAGGCACAACATGAGAACCGGAATGACGTGTTCAAACTCGAGCCAGGCACAGCCAAGTCCAGTCCAGCTCAGTTCAGCCCAGCCCAGCCCATTTCAGTTCAGCCCAGCCCAGCCCAGCCCAGCCCAGCCCAGCCCAGCCCAGCCCAGCCCAGCCCAGCCCAGTGCAGGAAAGTGCATCGCAGCCCAGCCCAGCCCTGCCCAGCCCACTCCAGCCCAGCCCAGCCCAGCCCAGCCCAGGCATGCCCAGGTATGCCCAGTTATGCCCAGCCCAGCCCACCTCAGTCCAACCCAGCCCAGCCCAGCTCAGCCCAGCCCAAACCAGCCCAGCCCAGCCAAGTCCAACCGAACCCAACCCAACTCAACCTAACCAAACCAAACCAGACCAAACCAACAAACAAAATGACTGTATTAAGCAAACCAACCAACAAGAACTGAAGAAAAAAAAACACTGAACCTAACAAACCTTTAATGGAGACAGTGAAGCTGCAACTTGCAATGTTCCCCACTCTATCTGTAACTATGTAGGTGACTATGGTAACATCACCCACGTTGAATAGGTCACCAGGGCGATAGTTTGCTGACCATATCAACGGTGTACTTGGATCAGTTGCGTTCACTTCAGGCCAAGAAACGGGGACAGACTCAATGCCTGTTGTAACTACACGAGTGATGTTGCCAGGACAACCGGTGAGAAAAGTTGGTGGGGATTGGTCTGTCGAAAGGAGAAGGAATGTTTCAAGGTTTAAATGTAGTGACATAAATGAGAAAGATAAGAGATAGGTAGCTATTGTAGCTCCCACAATAAAGATATCTGCTGACTGGTACTTGGAATCAGCAGGCACGACATGGGAACCGGTAACACGTGTTCCAATTCGAGCCCAACTCAGCCAAGTCCAGCCCAGCCCAGCCCAGACCAGACCAGACCAGACCAGACCAGACCAGCCCAGCCCAGCCCAGCCATGCCATGCCATGCCCAGCCATGCCCAGCCATGCCCACCTCAGCCCAACCCAGCTCAGCCCAGCCCAGCCCAACCCAACCCAGCCCAGGCCAGCCAAGTCTAACCAAACCCAACCCAACTCAACCTAACCAAACCAAACCAGACCAAACCAACAAACAAAATGACTGCATTAAGCAAACCAACAAACAAGAACTGAACAAAAAACTGAACCAAACAAACCTGTAATGGAGACAGTGAAGCTGCAACTTGCAGTGTTCCCCACTCTATCTGTAACCATGTAGGTGACTAGGGTAACATCACCCACGTTGAATAGGTCACCAGGGCGATAGTTAGCTGACCATACCAACGGTGTACGTTGATCAGTTGCGTTCACTTCAGGCCAAGAAACGGGGACAGACTCATTGCCTGTTGTAACTACACGAGTGATGTTGCCAGGACAACCTGTGAGAAAAGTTGGTGGGGATTGGTCTGTTGAAAGGAGAAGGAATGTTTCAAGGTTTAAATGTAGTGACATAAATGAGAAAGATAAGAGATAGGTAGCTATTGTAGCTCCCACAATAAAGATATCTGCTGGCTGGTACTTGGAATCAGCAGGCACAACATGGGAACCGGTATCACGTGTTCCAATTCGAGCCCAACTCAGCCAGGTCCAGCCCAGCCCAGCCCAGACCAGAGCAGACCAGCCCAGCCCAGACCAGCCAAGCCCAGCCAAGTCCAGCCAAGTCCAACCAAACCCAACCCAACTCAACCTAACCAAACCAAACCAAACCAAACCAGACCAAACCAACAAACAGAATGACTGTATTAAGCAAACCAACAATCAAGAACTGAAAAAAATGAAGAACCAAACAAACCTGTAATGGAGACAGTAAAGCTGCAACTTGCCGTGTTCCCCACTCTATCTGTAACCATGTAGTTGACTAAGGTAACATCACCCACGTTGAATAGGTCACCAGGGCGATAGTTTGCCGACCATACCAACGGTGTACTTGGATCAGTTGCGTTCACTTCAGGCCAAGAAACGGAGACAGACTCCATGTCTGTTGTAACTACACGAGTGATGTTGCTAGGACAACCAGTGATGAAAGTGGGTGGAGATAGGTCTGATGGCTCTGTCCAAAGGATAGGAATCATTTCACTTCTGTAATATCAGTGTAGCATGAAAAGAGTCTTGCAGGGAAATAACATACGAGAAATAGATCACCATTGTAGCTGCCTGAGAAATAGATAGGCTTAGATAATGAAGCTTACCCGAGCATCAGTAAAACAAGTAATAAAACAAGTACTAAATTGCCGCAGACTGCTCATCAGCCAAAATAATGACCTGTAATATAACAATGCTTGGGGTCAGTGAGGAGGACCTGACCTTTCGATCCTGGCAGGATCTTTTTCAAAGGCTAACCTTTGAGAAGATTTTGGCGAGGATCGAAATGTGTCGGGCCCTCCTAATTCCAAGCAAAAATTATATGCAAGTTTGAAATTGGAAAGTTATACTGTGTATTCTAATTATTTCTTATGTGCACATTTTGATCCCACAGGTCCTTGTACACAGGAATTCTGTCAGTCGATCTAAATAAACCGAACTTGGTCCTGACAAAGTACATTCACTCCCGTACATGCACACTCGCTCAGACCAAATAACATAAACATTCCAATTTATATCAAGCAACGTTAACCTCTCCTGTCCATGTTGCTGCACCGGCTATTACCACAAGAAGGAAGTGTCACCCACCTTTGCATCCGATGAGTTCCATGCGCATGGATGGATATCCGATAAAAGAGGTAGGTCTTATGCGGATGTAACGGGCCTGAATCGGCTCGACAAAGATACTGGTGACAGGGGTGGTGGTGTCAGTGTTGCCTGGAAATGTCTGTCAAGAAAACATGCATCATGCAAACAATTTATTGCCGTTCAACAACGTAGATAAGCACTTCTTTAAGTGCCTTTTGAGCACACATGAAATAACGCGCTGGCTCAGGTGGGACTCGAACCAACGACCTCCTGCTTACTTGCATCCTTGTCAAGGCAGGAATAATTCGCACGAAATAAACAAAAGCGAAAGAGAAGTGAAGTGTTACATGCTCCTATTATTTAACTTTGTTTTTACGTTTTGTAAACCAAAATATTGTTTGAAACATTATTATTTACAATCATGGTAAAAACATTGTTTAATTGTCCTGGTGTGTATATGGCCTGTTGTGTGCATAGAGCAAGTGTTCTAGAACAATCTTGAGAATACGTATGGGGAACATTCTGAAATCTAGCGGTGTACAACTTTCCGGACACTGAGAAGACTATAAAAAGGCAGTATACTGGTTCCACAGGTTCTTTCATTTTTATCTGTTTTAGAGGAAGATCGTTCGAAAGTTTGCACAAGTTTCCCCATGTTCCGGTAGTAGGCTAGTAATAGTCCTTTACTATGCCAGTGTGTTACTACCGAGAAGTGGATATCGTCGAGTTACTGAACTCACTTTGTGATTCAGACATAAGTTTGTTCAAAAACAACGTGGGAGTTTTGTTAAAACTATGAGTTCTTCTGTGGAGTGTACCTTTATTAGTTCAACGCCTGTTTCGTCAGAGTTGGACATTGATTTGCTGGATTAGTTTTGGCCAGGACTTTGTCACTGGAGACGTCGGATCATTGCTGGTCGTCGCATATTCGTAGTGCACTTAGTATCGACACACACACACACAGACACACACCAGGTCGTAAGTCACGTAAGTTTACTTATAATTTCATATCCATTGTAAATATTTCACACTTGTGAATTACATAATCATCATTGTTTGTAGTGCTGATTGAGATACACATACAATCAAAAATAAATTAAGTGTATTATTTTAGCAGTTAAAAAGTACAGTGTATTGTGATTTCATTTTTGAGTTGAACTCAAGGAATTGATTTCAGACCTTGGTAAAATTTACCGTACGTAACAAAAGGAAGAATCACCATAGAAGACCTTAGTGATTTAGGTAAAGCTATTGATCTTGATCATACCTGCGCTATGGTCGGAGATGTTCCGTTTGTCACATACTGCCAGTTGATGCCGTCATCACCATACTGCACCTGATATGCTGTCGCGAATTCGTTCAATATGGCCAGAGGATCGAAAATTCCCTGTATGATAACACCTTCTACCTGTAACCGTCTACCCAAATCCACCTGGAACCAAAACGTCTCATTTTCGTTCCCTGCCGGGCACCAGCCGGCGGCAACACGGTCAGTGCCTGGGTAGTTCAGCCGGCCATTGCTTGGTCTGCAATTGCTCGGAGCATTTGTCCGACCCTCGAGGAAGCTGGAAGCTTGAAGGCTTTCATCGGGAATGCCACCATCTTCCATTCCCATAGGTTGCCTGCACACTTGTCCGGGAGGGACTTTTGCATTAAGAATGGAAAAAAACTTAATTGTATCGATACACTTAATGATACTGTTGATATTGTGCAGGGTTTCTCCTGATAACTTATTAATGTATTTTAAAGCCATTTTCCTTGTATTAACTTACTTTTTTAAAATTATGTTAATACAGGAAAAAATTCCTCTAAAAGAAATCAATAAGTTAAAACTTCATTGATTGGTTGTTTAATTGATCCAGTGCGTGAACAGGAGGCGACTACAAATAGTACATCATATCGTCGGCTTATTTGCATTTCTTTGGGACCATTTCCACATTTTGGATGCTAATGACTGCAAATGTGACAATCTCCTTGCAGTCTATTTTTTGTTTCATTAAATTAGTCAAATTTACGAATAATAAACACTTTTCAAAAGGACTTATGCGGAGGAAGGTGAAAAGCTTTGCGCAAAAAGTTTTTTGGCCGATATTCCCGTAAAATCACTGTGAGAGGCAAAACCTTCATTTACAAGAAATCAAAAGCACTTAAACCCGTTTTGCTTCATGTGTTTTCATGCGCTGTATCAATTATTACTGGTGTTAAAAGGACTTATAACAATTTCTACCTTATATTTCCGAACAAAAGAGACAAAGGCGCTTAATCAGTAAATAAAAATTAACTATTGTATGCCAGGTAGCGACATGACATTAGATAATTTCAGTGAACTATCGTATTTTGGCAAGAGCGTCAAACTTCAAAGCCCATTTTTCTCAAACAGAGCTTATAAGTCCTTTTTGCTGTAACCCGACGATATGGTATATCAGTGAATCAGAGTAATGTAGCAACTTGTGTAAAACAAAATCCTAACAATTTGTGGCTTTTGTAAGGAAGCCCGTTAGTTCCACCCATATTTTCAAGAGCAGCCTTTTTTTTAAGATGGCAGCGAAATAAAAATTGGTGCCCTAAAAAAAAAACTACTACTAATAATACATAAATAAATAAACAACTGCTCCTGAAACAACTGATGGTGGATCTTACGGGCTTCCGTAACATGTAAATACAGAAAGGTATTCGCGTTATATATCACAGCACACACGCAACATCTATCGACTGTGCCAATCGTACACAATGCATACAATACACTGGTTCTGTATATAATATCGACCGCAACTTCGCAAGCAATCAGGAGAGCATGAAGCAAAATGAATCTCTCTTGAGAGCTTTGAAACAGAGTCTTCATCAGTCAGGAATTAAATCCACACACAACATGGCAGGGTGGTGAAATCCTTATTTCTACATATCTTGTTGGAACTGCTAGGCGAGATTTCATTAAAAAATCTTTTTTTTATTAAAGGCAGAAGAAAATGTTTTGAGTAGAATATGGAAATAAGTTGATTTAACCTAATTTTAGGGTGCTGAATTAACAAATGGCTGTTACAATGTACAAAGGGGTAATAAAATCTGGTAAAATAAGCCAATTTTAGGTGTCCAAAAATAGCAGTCCCTACGCTGTACTTCGAGGTTACAGGAGTCTTATTGGCAAAATACACCTTAAATTTGTATAAGAACAATGTTTTAGCAAATAAATATCTAACACGTAAAGCCGACCATCCACTCTGAAATGTATATAACATTGTAATAATTCTGTAAATTTTAGTTTATTTGTGTGCGCATTTTGTTGAATTAAAATTACCCCCATTGTTTGTAAATTAATTACTCTTACACGTTGGTGTGCGCCTTCGGCAGCCCCGCGGTTTCTGGTCCAGGAAAGTCATGATTTTGATCAATTTCACCTCAACTATATCATCCAAGATTAATCACAAGGTGTATCATCATCTATAGATCACCCTCGTCAAAACTGTCAGGGATAACTTTTATCTATAAAACTTGAATTTGATGATTCATTTCCACCACCGAGTTACCGAAAATGTAACCGGCACGATGCATCTTCATTGTTGTTGCCTTCTGTTGCTGACCGTGCTGTCTGCCATGCACATACAGAACTTACTGCAGTATACCAGCGATGAGCTGAAAGACATTAAAGCAAGTACTCCTACTAAAGGATTCACATTCCCTGGAAGGGTGCTTGATGATATCAAATCCCTTAGAATCTTTAAATGACGCCACAGCCACAGACCTGAGAACAAGATGACATGTCTTGGTCTAATAAATTGTCAGTCTGCATGTAACAAGCCAGACTTGATGAAGGATCATATTTGTGACAACAACATTGATATACTGGCATTGACAGAAACATGGTTTCGATCTGAAATTGACAAAAACACTGCTGATGTAACCCCCCGAGGGTATAAACTAGTACATACCATACGAACAGGACGAAGGGGAGGTGGCGTAGGCTTGCTCCACAAATCTAGCGTAACGGCTTCTGTTGTGAGGCAGTACGATGATCAGCCGCCATCTTCCTTTGAATTTGTCCAAGTGGATTTCATTCATACCCATGACAATCATAAACACTTTCGAATCATTGTTCTGTATCGCCCAACACCGTCTCGGAAGAATAATTACCCCTTCTCTCTGTTCATCGAAGAGTTTGCGAGTCTGTTGGATCACCAGGTATTGTTCACAGGTGATCTTATTATCCTTGGAGACTTTAATATCCATTGGGGCGAAAATAACACTGAAGACCGGCATTTGAGTGATTTGCTTACACAGTACAACATGCAAGTACTCACACTTCCGGCCACACAATTGACCTGGTGATCAAACCACAATCAGATACCCTAATACAGTCTGTTGTCACATCTGACTACATATCTGACCCTTGTGCAATCCATTGTGAACTACTTGCAGAAGCCCGGTTACTTCAGACGTAATATCGCTTATCGTCAGATAAAAGCAATAGACCCTGACCTGTTTAGGCAAGACATCTGCCAATCCCCACTCATCATGTACCCTGCTGACTCCACGGATACCCTGGCTGAGCAGTATGACTCTGTACTCCGACAGCTGCTCGACACTCACGCTCCCATAAAGACTTGCAGAATTGTTGACAAACCCAAAGTCCCATGGTACAACGACGACATCGCAAATGCTAAACGCAAGCGTCGTCAGCTTGAACGACGCTGGCGTAAACACAAACTCCGAATTGACCATGAACTGTTTAAAGCCCAACGAGAAATAGTCAAAGCCAAGTTCAACAGCTACAAATCGACATACTACTCTGACAAAATACACAACTGTGAGGGTAATCAAAAGGCCCTCTATCAAGTCATAAATCATCTTATGCACAGGAGTACCACACCCGTCCTCCCATCGATCCAATCTCCCGCTTTAATGGCCGCCCGATTCTTTGAGTTTTTCATTGATAAAATAACCAAGATCAGGCTCAACTTGTCGGGACTGTCACCTGAAACCAACCCGTATACAGAGGAGCTCGAGTTTACACAATCGCCCCTTACAACCTTGGAACCCATCTCTCAGATGATAACTTGGGAAGATCATCAAAAATTCTCCAACAAAGACCTGCCCCCTTAACCCGATGCCGACATCTTTCGTGAAGGTACACATCAGCACACTGATTGGGCCGATTATGGAGATTGTCAACGGATCACTCATCAGTGGCCATTTCCCAGCGTTTTTCAAGAATGCTCCCACCACACCAGTCATAAAGAAACAATCACTTGACTCTAATGATTTGAATAATTACCGTCCTATATCAAACTTGTCAATTTTGTCGAAGGTTGTTGAGAAGGTAGTGGCGGCCAGACTAAATGCTCATTTAATTCAGCACAACTTGCGTGACGATTTGCAGTCGGCATATACAAAGTTTCACAGCTTTGAAACAGCACTTGTCAAAGTACAGGATGACATCATGCTCGCTGCGGATAGGCAGTTCTCCTTGTCCTTCTCGACCTCTCAGCGGCCTTCGACACAGTTGATGCATAACATCCTGCTGCACCGTTTACTGTACCAATTTGGCATCAGAGGAACGGCTCGTGCATGGTTTACTTCTTATTTACAAGATCGTTTTCATGCCGTTCATATTGCACAGCAGTCATCCGCATATTCAAAGCTCACATTCGGTGTTCCTCAGGGGTCTGTATTAGGACCACTGCTATTTACGCTTTACATCTCTCCGCTTGGCCGCATTTCCCGATGCCATGGCTTGCGACCTCACTTTTATGCAGATGATGCACAACTTTACGCAACCTTCTCCGCAAGTACTCCTGGTGATGCTATTAACACACACACTATTTTAGAGACCTGCCTCGGTGACATGCAACAGTGGATGGTTGCAAACTTCCTCTAGTTCAATGCACACAAAACCCAATTCCTGCTCATTTCCTCACCACATCTTAGACATAAGATTAACATTCCAGACCTACAAGTTGGTGATGCTCTTGTTGCTCCATGCTCTGATGCACGCAATCTTGGAGTTCTTTTTGACAAATCTATGAGTCTCGACCGGCATGTAACAAACTTATGTCGGTCTGCTTACGTGCATCTACGTCGCATTGCTGCAATCAGAGAGTCTCGCACATTATCAACAGCTGAACAACTCATTCATGCATTCATTTCGCCCATGTTAGATTTCTGCAACAGTTTTCTCGCAGGCCTACTGCAACACACAGTACAACGACTTCAGAAGGTACAGAATGCAGCTGCTCGTTTACTTTACAGAACAAAAACATCACACCACATAACACCAGTTTTATACGACCTTCATTGGCTTCCAGTGAATTACAGAATACAATTGAAAAAACTTCTGTTATTAAAGTGGTCTTCATGAGCAAGGCCTTGGAATTTTGCAAAATTTGCAATAGAAAATAGTAAATGTTACTATGTACGGTGTACTCTCGGCAACGCATGAATGAACGTGATAGGTTTGGGCGAAGTTGGTTTTACTTTTACTATTATCAACAAGCACCTCTATTATAAAAACATAACAGTTGAAGTTGATATTTAGGATTTTGTTTTAATGCTCATTATAATAATCTATCCTTGTAGTATTTGAACCGATCAAATTAACATTTACACATGCCAATTTTGTATTCATCACCCCTAACCTCGTCTCTGTCGTTGTAGCAGATTTCTCGAAATCAGAACACTAAAATTGGCTTATATTACCAGATTTTACGGCACAACAAGAACAACAAGAACAACAAGAACAACAAGAACAACAAGAACACCAATAACATCAAGAACAACAAGAACAACAAGAACAACAAGAACAACAAGAACAACAAGAACAAGAACAAGAACAAGAACAAGAACAAGAACAAGAACAAGAACAACAACAACAACAAGAACAACAACAAGAACAACAACAAGAACAACAACAAGAACAACAACAAGAACAACAAGAACAACAACAACAACAACGACAACAACAACAACAACAACAACAACAACAACAAGTACAACAACAACAACAACAACAACAGCAACAACATCAACAACAACAACAACAACAACAACAACAACAACATCATCATCAACATCAACAACAACAACAACAGCAGCAGCAATAACAAAAACAGCAACAGCGGCAGCAGCAGCATGCAGAAGCAACAGTAACAGCAGCAGCAGCAGCAGCAGCAACAACAACAACAGCAGCAGCCTTTTTTAGCATATAAGGACATTAAACGAATAATAAAAGCATTATGTTTGCCTCCCTGATAACAAATTCAATGCAAGCTGCTAAATTAAAACTTTAGACTAACTCTCCCACAACGTTACTGACAAACATGTAGATAATCATTAATTTCAGAATCAATGAAAACCTTTCCGAAAACTTTGATTTTATATTTGAAATTTATATTAGAAACACTGACTTCAATGACAGGCTACGCTATTAACTAACATGGAATGTGGTCTTTCTGCGGAAGCGTATCATTGAATTCCGCGTTTCCAAGATAAGCTAACATGGAATGCCGTGCTTCATGAAACAGTATTCTGAATTCCGTGTTTAATTCCGAGATACTACGCTATTATCTGTTTCCATGTTAGCCTATCGTTGATATAGGTGTTTCCGAGATCTCTGTAATGTGGAATTCGGATAGTCATTTAAGCTATATCCTCCCCTGTCCAGAGCAGGTTTCCTGAAATTTCGAAACATTTTGTTGCTGATATGCTTGGGAAAAAAAAGAAAACGAAATTGATATACCTCCGGTTTGGGATGTGACTGCGTCCAAAAGCACAGCAAGCACCCACAGTACGGCGAACAACATTGCGGTGTGAGTCCAAGTTTCCCGGCAATGTCTACCGAAACAGTATCTCCAAAGATCGAAGCCTATGAAAGGTCTTCTGCAGTATTACACGACTGCATCAAAGCTGCAAATAGGACTCGGTGTTGCTAAATATCAACATGACATGAAGAATTCCCACTGAAGCCTACTGTCCAAACCGAACAAGGCGGAAGTATAACTGTACATTGATATGTAGTTTGAAACATGATAGTCGTGAACTCTACCATTTAAGCACAAACTGACCTAACAATAACACATTTTAATAACTTGGCATTTTGTCTAATAGGCACTTCTGGTAAATCAATTTAAAATCGCTAAGTCAAAAACTGGGTTATGTTTTTGTAATTGTCGGGTAAAAGCACACATAAGGAAACTCCTGACTGACTGAAAAAAATCAGTGGAAAATCGCTAAAACTGTCATTGTTTGAAAAACAAAGAAACAAAGAAACACCCCAACAAACAAACACTTAAGACTGAACGTTCATGGTTAATGCTGTAGTTTGCTCTGCGAATTGGCATGACAACCATCTGAGCCAGGGAAGATACCTTTAAACAATTTCAAAATAATTTTATCCTAATGATAACTGAAAGCGGAAATACAGTGTTTTTTAACCAGCATCTCTTTAACACATTAATGCATGTACGTTGATGTTTGGAGTGTAATCAAACATAGCAGGAAATCCTGCTGAGATCTGTATAGATTAGACAGCTGTTTTTATCTCGTGTTTCCTTGTCGAGAAGACGTACACAGAAAAAAAACACACAAAATACAAGCAATATGATGGGACTTTCCCTGGCAAAGCCTGAGCTTACCATGACCAAAACATTTCCTTTTAATGAAAAACGTTACAAGAGAAAGGGAAAGCAACATCATACATGTAGCCTGTGGGAAGCAGAAAAAGAGACAGGTCCCAATCGTCTGACCACCGAACACACAATATGATGGATACATGAAAAGAGACATCTTAATTTATGCTTATTCTGTACCGCAGAAAATTAGAAGTATTGGAATGCACTCCAAAGGTATTCAGAAGCTTTTATGAGTGTAGTGTATACCGAGGTCAAAACACAAGTTTGGGTGCATTCGTTTTGCTCCCCCGGGTCGACACAAGTCAACCTCGTCCCCATTCTCTCGCTTATTTTGTGCAGTAAAACACGCCCATTCCCAGTAAGGGCTGACCCGGGATAGCTAAACGAATGCACCCAGTAAGAGGCACATAATGTGGTAGGGGTAAGGGTGGGGTGGGGGTGTTAATATAAGAGGAAAAGGGAGGGAATGAATAAAAGGGGGAAAAGGAAAATGAGTGAAAACAGGGGTGGGCTCTAGAACCGCGTCTGGTCGTATGTATACAAGCTAGCGAAAGCTATTAAGTTTAAGCAAACAACAAAAACAATTACTGCGAGGTAAAAAAATCAAGAATAAGCAAATACTGAATGTTCCTTTTACCGTTCAGCATCTGCTAGTTCAACAGTAGAATGATTATCTGCAGATCCGAAAGATTTTATAACAATATGGCTTTTATTGTGTGAACGCACACTCCTCATATACACCCCAAGTAGTGCTCGAGTGTTGTGGTTCCACCAAATATTTACATGACGAATTGTATGCAGCAGTGATTCTGATACAGAAAGCTTATGCCATGATGACAATTTCTTCACAACTGTACAATGTTAGCACTGAGTACTTTTGTAAACCTTTGGACAAAGTCACAATTATCTAAAATAAATATGTAAAGCAATTTGTATAGCATTTGGCTGCTGAGTATCAGCGCGCGACTAGTATTTCCTCAACATATAACCAACTCAATAAAAATGCTAAACAACAAAACAAGAAGATGGATGTTTCCATAAACAGAAAACTTGATCCATAATTCTGTCTTGGTCATCATTAATTTTCTCAAGAACACTCTTGATTCTGATGGATACGGTACTAATGCTTCTATTATCACCAACATTCCCCAAAACGCAATGAAAAGTTTTACATAACGAAACACATTTGGTTAACATCCAATCGACTTCAATTAAGACAAAAACTTACTTGTTGTGTCATGCTGTGTGCGGCTTTCAACCATTGATTTAAGTAGCGCATTGGGTCTTAAGTTTATTTGCAATTAACTGTAGGCCCTACATGTACTTCATTTTACTGCGGCTTGTGAAATTAAAAGAAAATTTTATTGGCAGCTATGTCATGGTTTGCGATTTGTAAAAAGTATTTACAGTACCCGTCTGCAACTTGTCATGTAAACGTTACTAAATTATATACAGTATTACGACCAGGAAATTACCACTCGAAGACTGTACAGAAACTGTACGGACGTACAATACAATACAGAATCACTGTCAAGTTGCCAAATCCGGTTTGGCAGCAGAATACAAGTGGCAACAAATACGTGACTGGGCACACTGATCTATACAAACTGGATAGGTGGCGGGTGCAGTGATTAGACGGGGAGCCGTTACCAGCGGCCATGTTATGATATTAAGCACAATACTCATTGCACTGCATGACTGCACAGCATGCAGTGCGGCAATTAAATGTATACGCCGGCAGCCGCGCCTGCAAATGTATTGAATGTCTCAATATGGCCGCACTTATGCTTCACGGGCAGAGTTGCTTGATAGTAGGGTCAAAATACCACTTGACCCCAAAAAAATTGCAACAGAAGGTTTTATGGCATTTTCTTGTAGTATGAGGCCTGGCAAACAAAATATCAAAAATCGAGAAAAATCCAACTTCAGCAAGGGGTCTAACTGTGACGTCATCAAAATGGCCGCCAAAACGCTGAAAATGGCAAAATTCTATCCATTAACGTGTTGATTTCACTCATTGTTTTGGTTTCCTCAGGTAACAATATTTGTTCAGAAGCAAATTTCTGGATGAAGTAATGAATAATTGTTACATAACAGTTCAGAAGAATCGATTTGACAGCCATATTGTATTTCAAAATGGCCGCAAATTTAGTAATTTTGCTTATTCTGTCAAAATTGAACTGTAAGGGAAAACTTTATGCGCTAGAAATACTTCTAACCGATATACATGTGAATGTACAACTTCATGCAGCTAATGTAGCTATGTGACAGTCTCCGGCATTGTGTTGGTGATTTCTATATGGCCATTTCAAGGGCTTCCGATGGGTGATGAACTGGATAGCACTGCGCATTTGCGCTAAAAATAGCACCGAACCTCAGACAAACTTTGCAACCGGCCATCCAAACGTGTGGTGAGTATGTGTATGGGTATGTGTGCGCGTGCATGCATGATATGACGTCATTAGTGCTGAACGCTATTGGTCTTTCAATCTCTTGCCGGTTGTTTTTCTAATATTCAATGAGGGGAGTCAGGTTGGCGTAGCGGTTCTTTCCTCGCCGTTCACCTCTGCGGACCGGGTTCAATTCCGGCTCTGTCCACAATAAGTGGATTGGGTTTTCAGTCCCTACCTGATTCTGTGGGTTTTACCTAAAATATTATTCTGGAGTTTTCCTCCCACCTCTAAACTGTATCTTCTTCTCATCTTCTCAACTTCCTTGAGGGCCTTTTGGAAGTAAGTACTACAAGTTACAAGTTACAAGGTACAAGGTACAAGGTACAAGGTTGAAGTTGGAACATTCGGGAGAGACGGGGCATGACGGTTGAAGGGGTGACGAGAGCTGATGAGGCGTTTTCTGCCAAGGCCTCCAGCATCTTTGATGCTCATGCAGAAATATTGGGAGCGCTGTGGACAATGCCAGTTAGGAGTGGAAGAAGCTTTATGGATGTGGGCCGAAGCATCCAGTAATTAGCCTTATGGAGTCACCGAGTGACATCCAGCTTCGCAGTGTGCATGCTTCTGCTCCGGACAGGAGAGGCATATTCCGCAGCACTGTACACGAGGACAATTGCACCAGTTCTTAGTGTGCTCGTGCATGCACCCCTAAGTAGACCTTGCAACTCGGCGGTAAAGGAGGTTGTTCCTTGATGAAACTTTCACTCAGAGTGATTCCAGGTGTTACCTTTTATGTAAGCAGTTTGTCAAGTTTGGCCCAGGTTATGTTGGTATTGGGGTGTAGGACAGGGTTGTCTCCTAGCCCCTAGATGGACTTCGAGCTAACAATTGACATGCTTGTTTGTATTAGGTGGAAGCCTGTTGCTGTGGTTATCTGGCTATGATAATCTTCAGTCCCACAGTTTCAGGTAGTGTGCAATCTTCGTGATGGTCCTCTGAGATGGCTTAAATCTTTCAATTCACCCAGGATACAATCTCAAGCGTAAACATATTCTCGCAATGTACTTTTTGGGAAGATAACTGATGGGTCAGTGACAAAAAAGAGCTTTGAGGGACGCTATTTTTTAAGGCGGTGACGACAACTGGCTTGTCACAACGCTGTTTTATTTATTCTTAGGATAAAGCTGCAATATAAGATGATGGTTGAGATGCATTCGACGAAGAGTCAGTCGGGTAGCATTTGTAGAAGCATAATGATGGAGCCCATGATGCCAGGCTGTGCCACATCACGGAGCTATAAAACAGGTCACATGCAGCTCTGAGATCCAACAGCAAAACGTTCGCCTAGTGGCCTACTTTGAAGGCTTCCTCAATGTAATAATAGCTGCATGACTTGATCGAGTGTTTTGTGTCTTTTCCGGAAACCAGCCCGCTAGTGTATGGGAGCTGAGGTTTGACCATAGGTTCAAGACGGGCAAGGAGAAGTCGTCTCAGCAAGTTGACTGGCGCACAAAGGAGCAAGATGGTGGCAATACTTTTTGGGTTTTTCAACGGGCTTGTTAGGCTTTGGAATGGCAATAATTGCAGCTTTGGGCCAGATCTTGGCTATTGCCATGCCTGGTTATATGCACATAGAAAACAAGTTATATAGTCTCTGTATGTGCACATGTGCTGCATTTGATCAGGAATTATGGTGGGATGTTGTCTCTTGATTTGGTAGCTAGCAACTTAGGTGATTTCCTCTGCAGTGAATGGCTCCTAGAGATGACCGTCAAGTGTCTTAACAAGTGCGTGGACCTTGCTGGTGTCATAGAACCGTCCATTTGTCAGGAATGGGTTACTGTGATGAAATTAGATGTCACTGGACATCTGGTCAGTCTGGGGCCTCTGCCAGTAAGGCGGTTGAAAGTCTTTCATAAATGTCGGCTGGACTATGTACAACCATTATAGCTCCATGGTACAACCAATTCTTTGGACAGTCTCATGGGGGGGGGGCGTCGGTGAGGCTGGGGTTGTACACCCGCAGGTTTTCATATTTTATTTTTGTACGTATGAATGTAAATATACATGTATTAGCCTATGTGCACAAACGTATATGAAAGTACGACCCAGCTACAGGATCATATCCCCAGGTTTGAGGACGTGTCTACGCCACTGTCCTCATCTGACGCTTGTTCTTAGTCCATGCTTTCACAAACATCCCATACAAGACAAACCAATATTAACTTTTGTAGCATGGGCTAGGTGTTATTACACAAATCTACAATCATGTTTTCCACATGCTGACATGACATGTAATTTCTTTGAATGCAATGAGATGAAAGTTTGCATTAAGGAGAAAGCGGTTAAAATTCAATATGGCCGCCACGTCATAGCTTTAATATTACAACTTCAATGCGTTGCCTTCAAGATAATCATCCTAAATAAATATGTCCATAAGTAAAAGTCACTATAATGAATATCATGGACAAAAAACTCACTCTGAGAGGTGAATTATTTGGAATACAAGCGATTTGAACATGATTATTTTGCCCAATACTGGGGTTTTGGCGGCCATTTTAATGACGTCACAGTTGACCCCTTGCTGAAGTTGGATTTTTCTCGATTTTTGATATTTTGTTTGTCTGACCTCATACTACAAAAAAATGCCATAAAACCTTCTGTTGCAATTTTTTTGGGATTAGTGCACATTTTGTCATAGATTGACTCTACTATGACCTATCCAGTTTGTAAAGATCAGTGGACTACCGGTGTTGTTACCAAAAATGTGACAGTGTACAAGAAGTGAACTATTTATTTTTCTATGCCATTTCAATTTTTGCGGTACAACCATAATTGCAGATTAGCGAAACGCCAAATCTTATGACAATTCGTAGCAAATAATGCTTGCCCCAAAACGAATTCGAATGACTAAACGCACCCTACAAAAAGCCGTTTTGAATTTGAATGTTTAAATTATTTTTAAATCTGTTGACACTTGTGAACATGTTCTTGCACATGAAATGAAATCAAATGGCTTTGAGGTACCTTGCACTTTCATGCAAAATAGAACAACGCTGCGCTTAAATAGCGCTCCGCACCAATGACGTCACAAAATCCCCGGATGACAGACAAACATTGACTCATATGCACGCGCACACCCACGAATGTACGCATGGTTGCAATGTTTGTCTGAGGTCCGGTGCTATTTTTAGCGCAGGTGCGGAGCGCTATTGTCTGTTCATTTGCCGAAAAAAACCAGGAAAACAAAGAAGCAAACCAATTTTCTCTTGGCGGCTGGATTGCAGAGATGTTGATGTGCTACTACTATCCAAATAAATGGTGTACTTTAAGCTGTAGCAATGCTTATACATTTCAGTGGCAACAGCATCAGGAACAGGGAGCCCATAACCATGACAAAATGATGACGTTAGGCTGACCACGCCGAGCATCCATTCAGGAGCCGGATGGAGATGTCAGTAATAGTTTTTATTAATTCGACATCTTCCATATTGAAAATAAGTGCATATCCTGTCCGCCATTTTCTGATGTCACAATACAGACGAGTAACAGTAGGACGCCTCAAATAGTCTGCACACAAATTGGCTAACGAAAATGCATGCAATCAGTGGACCTTTTCAAGATGAAAGCCGTGGGTTGACAAATTCCGTGCATTGTCATTAATTGCAAACTCCCTCCAAACACATGGAGGCGCACTATTGTAAGTTGCTCGTATGTTTATTTCATGAGAAAAAAACACATCAACTTATAGGAAAATTATCTTTATGTTCTGTGGCTGCCTCGAGGAATCACTTGACACCAAGAGGAGTTTCGGATAACTTAAAATAATCAACGCACAGAACACACAATTACTAATTAGACTTCTTTCTTTGATTCAACCCGTGATTATTATTCAAACGCATATACACAACTACAGCTATCACAAACTTATGTGAAACAACTTCAAACTGGCTTCTCTCTCTATCGAGTGACGACTCCGTCAATAAAACACAACTCAACTGGCTGTTTGACTCTCTGATGATACTGATTTTCTCCCGGACGTTAGGCACTAGACGCTAGACGATTAGATAGGCGTTAGACATTGGGCAACAGGCGTTAGATAACAATCATAAAGGGCTCTTCTAAAAGGTACACGCCGGCTTCAACGTCCAGAAAAATGAAGAGTGCAGAGTATAACACAATATTTCTAGAACACTTGATGAAGGTTTTCGTGAAAAAAAATCAGAAATATGTCGTTTAATTGGGGTTAATTAATGGAAATCAAAATAAGGTCAAAGGTTAGCGTATACGCATTTCCAGCCGTAACAAGTGTTAGAAGGATGTGGCACACCTATGGTTTTAGACTGGTACTCGTAGCTGTGACCAAATGTTGCAGCTACCGTATGGGAATTCCAGGAACGCGTCGTACGTTCAAGCTGTTCACGATGCAAAAATCATTGGCAAAACAACAAAACAAATCTGTTGAAAAAAATAAATAAGGCTTTTCAAAATTATTCAAAAAAGTTGAGTTGCCGCAATGTTTGCGAGTTGCCGCAATGTTTGCGAGTTGCCGCAATGTTTGCAAGTTGACGCAATGTTTGCGAGTTGACGCAGTGTTTTCGACAAAAGGATTTTTGGGGCATGATCGATGAAACAATTTTGATCTGTTCCTAGCTCTATGTTTCGAGGGACCGAAACGATTTCCACATGAATACACAAAATCTAATTTTTATAATGACACAAACAGATTTTGAGGGCATGAAAAAATTATTTTCATGTATGGCAAGAAATTATCCCCACTCTTTCCCGCTCCGCTCGGAAATCCCCCCAAAAAACAAAAACAAATTTCAACGGGGACCGGGTGAGTGACTCAGCCAACTTGCAGGCCGCGCGATCTCGCATGAAAAATACTACACGAACCTGGGTGCGTGGATGGATGGATCGGACCGCACTGGTTATCAGTGACCGGACTTTTATAAAAACAATATTTTGCATGTATTTATTTTGCCTGTTCGCGTTGGAAATTTCTGATTAAAAAAAAAGGGAACACTTAGGTCAAATGATTAGTTGTTTTGGTTAAATAAAAAGTGATTAAACAAAAAGTTATACGTAAATTGTGTATAGTTAAAAAGCTTTTAAACGACTGGAAATGGATCTATCACAATGATCACGTGATTTCCTGAGTCAAAATTTTGAATCAGGAAATAACGTGACTTCCTTTCTTTTCGTAATTATCATGAAAACGGCTAAATTTTACCGTTTATTTGTGTGGAATGTTCTATTCTAGTTTTTGAAGACCTTTCCAGTCATGATAAAGGCATGCATTGGCGCAAAAAAGCGCCCAAAATAGCGCGACGAGGCCGGCGTGTACCTTTAAGGTCCGTAAATTACAGGAATCATCCAAGAATTACATAATAATCAAACACTGAAGTTACATCTTGTTAATTGCACTTGATAATTGGTGGTTGAATTCACTATCCGAAGACAACTGACACCGAAAAAAGTGTGTTTGCATACCGTATCCAATGATGGACCAAGCAAAGCTATTCCAATACACTAGGAATGAGGTTAATATTATAATTAGGTGCAACCTTCAATTATGATGTAATGGTTTACGTTCAAGTACAACGAAATATCACTTTTGACATGTACTAAGAAAGGGGTAAACTATAATTTTCCAAATAATGTGGGATAAGCCTAATTATTCAAAGAAACCACAAAGCAATTTTTGAATTAAATGTAAACAATGATTTAAAAGTAAAAAAAAACAAAACAAAAAAACTGCTACAGCATCATATTCCATTTTGAAAATCCTTCCCTACCATTTCCATTTTATTCTGATAGCCCTGATACCAATCCAAAGCAATGTATTTATTTAAACCAAATAAGATACATTGTCATTGATGGATTACGTCTATAATGTTGGAACAAGTCTACGCCAAGCGTTATTTATCTGCCGCCCTGTGTCGTCGCTTTGAAAAAAAACGTTGCTACCAGCCAAGACCGGCCAACTTATTTTGTGAAGGACACTGAACGTTCTGAAAGCATAATTTTCTCAAAAGCATTTCTCCTAAAAGCTGCACACCGTTCCATCCCCATGATTGCGGATATACTTCATGGAATTTGATATACGTTGATGCTAAAAATCAAATTTACAGCTTTTAAGTAAAATCGGTACAGCTCTGTGTTCCACCACAAAGAAGTAAATGTCTAATTATTTTATGCATATGGAGGCATGTATCCATAACCCTGACAAACGTTATGAGTTACAAAGAGAAACTCGAACACGACAATGTATAATCGTGTAGTACTATAATTATACTAATAGCGTTCCGCACTAATGACGTCACACCACGCGCGACGCGCACAAATACTTCCACTCACCACACGTTTGCATGGCCACGTTGCAATGTTTGTCTGAGGTTCGTTGCTATTTTTAGTGCAAGTGCGCAGCGCTATTGACATGATTTCCATGTTCAGCAATACATACCAGTACCGTTATAACACCTGGAGCAACAGTACAATCTAATTTGCATAATGATATCATTGGGTGTATATGAGGGTCGTGTGATGTGCTGGTTCAGTTTGAAGCAGCAATGACTTTTCAGGGGACCAAACATATGCATATATGGTGCATCCTAACCAAGCTCTTATTGAGGTCCCAAATACAGACATATAAAGTCTGACTGTGAATGTTTTGTACACCGTAGAGGTATATGAATGCAAAAATAGGGATACCCTGGAAGAAATAGGATTATGATAGAGGTAACCACAGACAGTACATGTGTGTTTAGTGTTGCCTATTATTAAAGGGGACCAAGGGGAACTAACTAACCGATGTCCAATATGAATTCCGGCACTTCTAGATCTACTGGTGACTTTTTGTCTATGGTCACTGAGCACCTGAACATACAAGATAGATCTCCGTGGTGAGGAGAGGCTTGTTGCTCTTGATATTTCCAAGGCCTTAGTTCGAGTCTGGCACAAAGGTCTCATCCATAAGCTCAAGTCCTACGGCATCTGTCATGAACTTCTCAATCTAATCTCAGATTTTCTTAGCAATCGAAAATTCACTGTTGTTCACGAGGGACAGTCCTCGTCCATCCACAGCGTCAACGCAGGTGTCCCGCAAGGCTCTGTATTGGGACCAACTTTGTTCTTGCTTTATATCAATGACCTGCCTGACTCTATATCATCTCAGATTGCCATCTACGCTGACGACACAACCCTGTATACGACATACCCTGGTCACCGGTTTTCCACTCATCAAGCCCAAGCTTGTAATGATCTCAACCATGATCTTACGTATGTCACCAATTGGGGGAACGAATGGCCCGTCACCTTCAATGAAAAGAAAACTCACCTGTTATCTGTCTCAAGATCTACATCTACATCATCTATTCGTCCTCCCTTGTCCATGAACTCTACATCTCTTCAGGAAGTTAGTGACATCAGGTTACTTGGTCTTGACATCACCAATAAACTCTCCTGGGACAAGTACATCAGTGGTATTGCCAAAAGGGCCTCTCAACGTGAAGGTTGTCTATACCGTGCACGGAAATGCCTTTCCCCCCCTGTCATTCTGTACTTATACAAGACGACAATCCGCCCTGTTATGGAGTACTGTTGTCACATCTGGTGCGGTGCTCCAGCTTGTCACCTTTCTCTGTTGGACAGAATACAGCGTCGTGTTGTTAACCTGGTGGGCCAAGAATTGTCATCTTCCTTGGACCCATCGTCGCAATGTATCTTCACTGAGCCTGTTTTGCAGATACTATCACGGCATGTGTTCCAATGGTCTTTCGTTGGTCGTCCCTGTTGACCGTCCCTCACAACGAACCACTCGCCTCTCAGTCGAATCCCATCCTCATACATTCATGACTCCCAAATGCAGGTCCAAGGTGTATGCTACGAGTTTCTTTCCACGTACTGCTTCACTCTAGAACTCCTTACATGCATCCTGTTTCCCTGCTGTATGTAACCAGGGGTCGATTTCACGAAGCGTTGCGATCGATCGTAACTCGAGTTACGAAGGATAACTCATCGTAGTGGGCCTATCCCACGTAGGGCTTCAATGCATCAAAAGTCCTACGATTGAAAGTAAGTTAAGAAGAGTTTGGTGAAATCGACAACAGGTCGAATTCTCGTAATATACTCTTACCCGACGCCGGTTCCTTTTCCCCTCTCTACTCTTTCAATTGTTTCATTTTTCACCATCCATGCTCGTAAATCGTATTATAATGTTGAAGTTCAAGCTGCGCCTGCGTCGCAAGCACTGACTAAATTAGCGCCCTCTTGCGGCAGTGTCGCGTTGAAAAGTCACGCGCCAACTTTAAGAACATTGCACTTTGCAAAAGGAATGCCGCGCTATTGTCCCGTACAGTTTTACATTCCTGTACCTGGGCGTTGGAAAGATTTCTTGTTGAGGAAATTTCCTTACAGGATTGATTTCGATCCAGCTACGCCCGGCGTACAGTTCTGTACACTCCTGCCTCCGCTAGCTTTTGGCTTGCGACTTCTACTCGACAATTATTTGTCTCTATTAGTATTAGCAGCTAGCTTGCTCTTCTTTGAAGAACTCTCTTTTAAATATTCGGAGCGATCCGAACGGGAAGAGAAGGCTTGAACCGATACAGTGATGAGAGTGAGTACTTTTTAAAAGAAATGATTAATTACTTTACCGTATTTTCCATAGTTATGTTTCGTGCGTTATTTTCTTAGGGCTGATTTTCTACGACCGTAATTAATTGACCTGAGTATAGAAAACTCTGTATCTTGTAAATAATCTCATGAAATAATTACCAGTGACAACGTGAGATCTTGTGTAAAATCTTAATGACTTTGTACAGTTTATTGTATAGTTTACCACTGCCTTGGTGATACCGCCGAAACATCAAGTTCCCGCTAAGTCTAATTAAACCAATGTCTTAGTCATGAATGACCTGTCTTCATTTAATATTTTTTTAAGAGGACAAAAGTCAATTCAATGTTCCGTATTCCTGTAAATTAATGATGAATTAAGTAAATTAATTGAATTGGCGGTGACATTATTTTTGGTGCCGTACTTTACAATCATAGTCGTGGCAGACCCACTTCTCCGAAATGTGTTGGTTATTATTTTAAACAGTGCCGATAAAACGGTACAAAATCTTGTAGATAATTAATTTAGTTTCTTTCTATCAAGTGATTACAACTTTTTATAGTGCTTTAAATACTGATTACGAAACTGATAAATGAAATGTTGTAATTATAAACTCATCTATAAACATACTTATATGAATTTATTCTCTTTTTGCTTTTGCAGACAGTACGATCCATAATTCCTCATTTGACTGTCGTTCTTTTTATATGTGTACCAAATTAAAACTTCCATTGAATATTGCGAAGAAATGCAGAACGTTATGTACTCCACGTTGTATTATTTATAAGTGGAACCGCCCGCTGACGGTATATAATTTTTCTCAGTTCAAGTGCAATGTGAATAGGCTTCTGTTATCTTAATTCTGTGCGCTTTCTTTTCCTTTCTCTTTCTTTTTTAGCCCTCACCTCGAGTGGCATTTGTGCCTTGTGTTGGGTGACTTCCATAGAAAAACTGTAAAGCTCGAAAACGGACTCCATCGTGCCATTGCGCCCTCTCGTGACTTCATTTCACCATAGAGGTAGGAAGAGAAGGAGTGAGAACCAAGGCACTTCATTTATGCGTTTGTTTATATATCAGCAGCTCCAACCGTGACGCTCCCACGGCCCGCTGTGCATCTTATTTTGCATTTCAGCGTAAATAATGAATATTCATAATAAGGTACCTACTTGACATACAAAGGCCAGGCCCCGGTTTTATAGGAGATTCCCAAGACTGTAATGCGAGCAGCCGGGTGAAATGAAGTCACGAGAGGGCGCAAGGAAACGATTGAGTCCGTTATCGAGCTTTACAGTCTTGGACCAAGACTAACTAATGTCCGGGTCACAAAGTCATTTCCTGCAACTCGACGATATCCACTTCTCGGCAGTTACACACTGGTACAAAAGTACGGTGGCTCGTTTCTACGGTGGCTCATACTTCACCATTTTGTGTTCGTGTGGCCATAGCTTATGTACACACGTAGGCCACGGTAATACAAAGACGCACTTACCATTGTTAGTTAAATCCGTCTGGCAACAACAGTAACTGCATTGTATCTGGCACGGTAAGATGGCCGCCGGTGGCTTCAGTTGATATGAAAGAAGTATTGGAAGTCCAAATTTTGTATATGACATCATAAACATCCACCTTTTAACTAAATCGCTATATCTAAGGGCATATTTATTCAACGCACAGGATCCCAAATTTGAGGATCCACGTCCTATGCAGGGTACGCTAAAAAAGGATACGGATCCGCAGAATCTCTGATCCTGTGCCTTAAACAAGCAGGCCCATATATTCAACCTCGTATTCAAACTAGGTATAACTATGTTTGATGCAATATATGTGGAAGAGTGCCCCCCTTCTTACACTGTGTCTTTTGAGAAGATTCTGTACATGATTCTGGGGGATGGGTGTGTTAAGGTATAGGCACTTTGGGGAATGCACATGGTCACATATCTTGAAGAGTATTAAGGATAATATTGTGTGCGTGTTCCCTTTACAAAAGTGTGATCAAATCTTTGCGCCATCATATTATCTATGAAACTATGAAAGTGCCATTCCATTCCTCCAACGGGAGACTTTTGAGAATCGGTCAACAGCGCACGCGCACGCACAACAGCGCAGGCGCAAAACAATGCGCGCATGCTCACAATTGCGTGCCAGGATTCAGGATTATAGTCCAGGACTTAAACAGATAATTTCCACACGTGATATTCATAATTTATCTATATGTATATTCCAAAACTCTGTATTGAGCCATTGTTATAAAAAAATATCATACAAAGTCTATACAGGGTGTCCCAGAAAAACCCGTAACACTGTGTCTTGACCCATTTTGTTAAAATTATACTGTTTATCACTTCAGTATTCACCTAGGCCCCTATATGATACAACCATGTTTTGGCTATCGGCTTGTAGAATTTTAGCAAAATCGGGCTGAAATTGGCGCAAATTATGACCAATTGAAAGAGTACACATTTGCAAGGATAACATTCATAGTGATCAATACACAGATTATGTGTATAAAAGAAAGATACAAATCGGGTTTGAGGTTGAGTAATACAGTCTGAGTTGTTTCACACAATTGAAGTCCAATTTTGCTAAAAATTTACATGGTGATATCTAAGACATAGTTGTATCACATATATAGATCTTGAAGTGATAAATAGTTTAATCTGTATAAAGTAGTTCTCGACACAAGTGTTTTTTTTAGATGTACATCTAAACTGAAGATAAGTTCTTTTAAACAATTTTATCGTAATTAATCTGAATAAAATCAAGTTAGCGACAAGAAAAGCCAGAGTGCAGCAGCAATGACTCTTCAAGGGACCAAACATTTGCATGTATGATGCATCCTAACCGATCCCCGCCCAATTATCTAACACACAATATGTTGAAACATATTTCATTGAAGCTTTAATACTACATTAATTGAGGTCCCAAAATAAAAAGACTCACGGCGGCCAAATGCTTTTAGGGGCACGGTCTAGTCTGACCCCAGGGCTGTTTCAGTTTACAAGCGTGAGTCATACATTTTTCACGAAAAACAAAACAAAAAAAAACGCTACATTTTGATAGCCCCGATACCAAATCAAAATTAATGTATTCCTTTAATGTACAGTACAGGTCGGTAACACATCCTAACAGGAAGGTTCACATATTTACGTGCAACTTTCGGGGAATTAAGATGGTGCTTGTAGAAACATTCCATTAACATATTTCCGCCTGAATTAGTAAAACAAAGAGATACGGTGGCAACAAATGAGCATTACATTAGAGAAAACCAGATACAGCATATACGTGTATGTTTAGTGATACATATTTATATTAAGGGGAACAAAATTTAACATACATGTATTCATTGGGGAAAAAATAAAACAACGGGATCCTGTAGAGAGTGGCGTGTCACATCACGCAACGCTACACCCTAAAGAGAGAAGTTTCATCTTCGCAGCCAAAACCACACATTCTTGGCTCTGGTTCAGACAATCATTTAACAACAACCTGCAGCCAATTCTCATATTGTCATTTGGATGAATGTCCCATCAACATAGGCAGTGTACAATGGTTCATGTCGGTGGTGTCGGATGGTTGGTGATACGTATGGCCACATGCAATTGTTTGGTTCCCCCAAAAAGTCATTGATGCAAACAAAAAACCTCAACCGAAGGAATTCAGCACATTTAATTATTGTTTTTGTCAGGATTCGATCCTCATAGGGCTTCTGAAGACTTGCTTTGGCAGGTGGGTGCGACACAATTCAACTCAACCCATTACAAGGCCCTTTGCTACACTTTGCATATAATAGTTCTCTGTCCCTGGTCTTTGTAAAGTAAGTGCAAGTAAGTGCGTCGGTGTGTAATTTTCAGATGACGTAATATATGATGCATCGGGAGGCATGCATCTATGCCAGTGATCTTAACAAACATTATACGTTACACAGGGAAACTCAAACATGGTTACGTAGAATCGTAAAGCACTATACGAATCAACATGGTTTTCATGTTCAGGAATAGTAATATACCGGCGCCTGTGGAACAACTAAGGCAACAGTTTATTCAACTAATTTGCATAATGTTATCATTATGTAAATATGAGGGTCATGTGATTGGCTGGCGAAATTTTCAGCAGCAATGACTTTTCATGGCAACAAACATTTGCATGTATGGTACATTCTAACCAAACCCCGCCCAACATAACACACAATATGGTAAAACATTTTCAATAGAGCCTTAAAGGCATTGCATACGTTTGGTAATGACTCTGAAAATTTATGGCAATAAAAACTTACTTGGTGAGAAGTACAGCTGCTTTGGATAGTATAAAGCATATTGAGAAACGTTCAATTCGAAGTACCGCGGTTATAGAAAAATATGTCCATTTTTATCTCCAAAAATTATGAATCTGAAGAGCGTTTTGGCCGTAACGCTTCTCAGCTATTGACTAACTGTTCTCTGGCGTGAAATAACCGCTCTACACTCTAAAAGAAATTGGGTAAAATTCTTACCCTTTTGAGGTTAAAAAGGGAACATGGTCGTCGACTTGGGTAAGAATTTTACCCAACTTTCGATGTGTAAGAATTTACACAGGCCTGTGTAAATTATAACCCAATATTGTGTAAAAATAGACTTTACCCAGAAACAACCATGTTCCCTCCATCGCACAAAAGTTGGGTAAACCTTACCCAACCCAAATGTTACCCAGGTGTTGTGTAAAATTCTTACCCAGATATTGTGTAAAATGGTCTTACCCAACACAGTTGTGCTATTCTTTTACCCTTTAGTTGAGCAATTTTTAGCCTGCTACTCGGTTAAACAAATTAGGGGACGAAAAGAAACACTACAATCATAACGTTATTTGATCAACTTATTCACACGTTACTGTGTTTTTATTCAACCTGAGCTCCTTTTTCTTAACATAAAATCAACTTCTTTATATATTCTGATTAAGCTATGATTGTAAGTAGTATTAGAATTATTTCAAATGATTTCTTAAACAACTGTTTCGGTTTCACATGCTTTTCAGTTGATTCACTGCAGTATAACATGGCTAATCAATCATTACTTATCATCCATTTAAAAGTTCATGTCAGAAAAACGATCAGAAATCACCATCCATTGATATTGAATTTCATAAAACACACTAGAGAAAAATTTATAAATTTTGAACTGTAATCGTAAAACAAAACACTAACATTTGTGTTATGGGGAATAATTTCTAAAATCCACAGAGGATGATAAATGATATATTTTCTTTTCAAAAATAATCACAAATATTAACGATTGATAATTACACACACGTTATTTGGTCATTCTTTCACGGCATTGTGAGTATCAAATGAACAATTTGGTAAGTTTCTTCCACTACTCTGAATTTCTGAAAGTCTGAAATCAATTCAAAAAGTGAGAGAAAATTATATTAGGCCTACTGCTTGAAAGAGTTTTTCACAGGGGATGGCTTGTCGCTGATGACGATCGAAGGTATACGGTCCGAGCTCTGCACTCCCCCAACTGCTAAGATGAACGGCTGGCTTCTGCTACGCTGGTTTATCTTCACATAGTCCTCAATGCCAATACCTTCGTAAAAATAAAGAAAATAATGACATATTTAAATTGAATGCGATATGAATTAGTGACTGTTCAACCTAATGGAAATTTATGGAAAACAATGATGGCTTATATGAACTATGATGACAACTAGCTAATGGTAGCAATTTCAGTATACAGTTTGTGGAAGCAAGAAAATAGAACAAACAGATCACTGACTTACCTCTGAACACAGGAATCAAAGATTGACAACTCCAGCATGTCTCCGGCGGCTTTTCCACCGCCATCTTCTTTAATTGCAGCGTTAATGGTGATGATACATGATGGTGCGTTTTGAGCACACGTCAGCACACGGCACAAGCTTACCCCGTTCGGAGTACTGTTTACCATTTTCACGTGCAAAACGTATTTTCGTACACGTCATCCGTGTAAAATAAGCTTCTTTTAAACCGGTTGATGGGTAAAAAGCTCCAATTCTACACTCGTCGATGTGTTGTTTGATTTCTTACCCTTTATTGGATAGATTTTTACCCTTTTGTTGTGCATCATATTTTACTCAAGTTGGAGGTACTGCAGAAAACGCCAGTTTGCCCAACGTTGAGTAAAATGTTACACAACAGTTGTACCCAACAGTTTTACACAACAAAAAAACATGATTTTTTTACCTTTTTTTTTAGAGTGTAGTTTGTCGCCAAAATCTCAAAAACGCTACCACCTTTTGAATTGAAACTTTCACAGGTAGGCTCAAATTAACAAACGTATTCAATCCCTTTAACGATACATTAAAAAAAGTCCCCAATGCAAAACAATATGGTATGACTGACACGCTGGTTGGCAATACTTCGTATGGGTGGCCAAATGTTGCAAATCATTTCGTCTTCTTGACAGATGGCGTGACTACATTCAACATAATTTGCAAACTTAATGAATACCATCAATCCTTGTGTTTCCATTACATTCAGCAATATATTTCAATGTTTATGAAACGTTGTGTTTAATTTGTGGGTATTTGTAATGCCTGGCTTTGATGGCCCGCCATAGTTTTTCGCCATGCTGGTTGGCAAAAGCTCGGTCTGTGACGTTGCAAAAGAAAGGTCTATACAATTGGTATTAATGTCAGTCTTTTCATGAAAACAAAATCTGAATTGCAATTATAGTGGAAAGAGAGAGGGAACTTAAACCCCGAACATCACAATAAGTTCTATAATATATATGAATCCAAATCGTTTACATTTGGTGTTTTTATCATTTTATCTTCACAGAAAATGTGACAGAATTTGTACAAGAAAATGCCAATACTTGCATTGTCGCACGTCTGACGATTTAGTCAGAGCATGCAAGAGATGTAGACAACAAGCAGGTTAGGTAAGACAAAACATGATATACACATAATAAACTACCAATCAATGGGTTAAAGATAATATACTTTGGTTTTTGTCAAACGAAATGCAGATTCATGCGCAAAAATATCAAGAACGATACAGTAAAAGTCATCTGTGAGGTTCCTAGTGCCATATGTTGCCGATTTTGTTTTTTACAAAACAGCGAAAATACCACGGAATTTCTTTAATCGTTTGCCTTTTAGTTTTGATCTTTAACGATATGTTTCTGCCAGCACCATTTTTACACCTTGTAGGTAAATCTGTGAACATTTTTGTTTTCGTTTCCTATACCACAAAGTGAGATACTACCTTTAATGTGTAATGCCATAATGCCACACTTTCAATATAGTAACATAATTTTGCTTTGCGACACACCTCCATATGTCTGAGCAAAGATTATAGATTAGGCAAATGTATGTGAAAACATATTTTTATCAGAAGACTAATTTTGTATTATTTCTTTGTGTTCAATGTTACCCATTGCAGTTGCAATTATAATCATCTCCAGTGATATAGAGTGACAATGATACTTTTCACAATGGGAATATAATATTATAACTATATTGCACAGTAGCAGACTAGTCTCGTTGTATTCTTTACCAAATCATCACTGACTATGTGTCACGCTTGTTGGTATTGTTTTCTTAAATCCAAGTAGACTACTAAAGTAGTTCCAGTTAATTTGAGATAATGTAGTTGTTAAATTGAATCCGTTGAAAACCCACGAGAAAAAAAGAAGAGAATACCAATAAATGTATACTCCTATACCAGTCTACAGGGAGATTTCAAGTAGTGTGCCTCAAGATTTTGTAACGTCACTGGTCATTAATAATGGGCGGAGTCTATCGACCCTCTCCAAATGCGCAATGAGTCAATAAACATTCCCTGCATTGTGATTGGCCACCGGATTGTGATCTCTTGGGGTGTACTACTTGGAATTGCCAATATAGTCTTGTAGTATTTTAGTCTTTGGAAATAACAAAAGGCCCAATGTCAATTGTAAACCTCTGCATATATTTACATGCATTTTTTTTCTATTCTGTGTAGATGTTTTCATCTCCGGGACCTAGCATCATCGCCTTGAGCAACTAAGATATCTCAGTAGATGCTGCCATTGGTGCTGGAAGATTCAGGAAGATCACGATGCATTGATATTGCTTACAACTACGACAACGATTTTTCTTTTACCTAATTTAACGGTATTTATCGCCCATAAATTTAACCTAAATTTGATTTCATTTTTTTGTTTGTTTTTTGTTTGTTTTCAAAAGTATAGAAATTAATGCAAGTGAAAAAGTCTGTTTTCCATAAGCACTAGTCTCGAATTGTCAAATATGTCAACTTCCAATACCTGGAAAAATTATAAGGACACAAAGTGTGGATCCTCTTTGGCTAGTCATAAAAAAATGCACAATTTAAAACAATTTAAAAGATCTTAGCACGTCATTTTCCTTCAGTGTATTACCATGTAGCTCACATTCACCCCGGTCCGTTAATAGTAATGATAATATAGGCCATTTATATTACACAGCCACTATATTGGAATACTCTACTGCACATATCAGATTTATTTGTATCGCTTCTGATCGGGGTATGATTTACATTCCCGAAATCATCTCAAATCCCAGTGGGTATGCAACCCCGTGCTGGCGTAATGCACACAGATGCTGATCAAACCACAAAGTGTTATCTTGTCCAAGGACGCAAGCACCACTAGCCCATAGCTGGATACGAACCTAGAATCAAGACATTGAGTACGACACGCTAGACCACTTAGTCACATCACCCCGCAATAATTTTTTTAGATCATTGACTTTTTTTTATTCCCGTTTGTTGGATCTTCACAAAACAATCAGCCAAAAAGGAACCAAAATAGTTAACATTCCATTTTCTTCATTTTTGGAATGTTATTATTTTGCATTAGTGTCTTAAAAACTTCATAATTCGAATGTCATGACGGTGGCGGGACTTTGAGATAAATGAACAAGCATCGAAGAGTCCTTGTCATGGATTTATTAATGAAACTGTTCCGATGCATGATGCATGATATTGATGAGGTTTGCAACTCGGGCGATTACAAATAGTGCGCCAACAAGAGTTGCAACACGTCGTAAATAACAATTCACCGAATTTGAGGTCGACATATTTCGCGCACTGTGATTGGCGAACTCACGTGTTGCAAACTCTAAGTGTCATGCACTCTTCGTTATCATTCAAATTGCACCAGGCCACACTAATGTACTGCCGACGTACTGTGTGGATTGCACCGAAGGGTTGAGTCCTTTCTGGTCTTTTCGGAGCCGATACGCTATGACACAAACGAGTTATACTTATTGGCACATAAAGCAACTGCTACCTAATGTGCTATACCGCGTTACCCCTTTCCCCTTACGAGTCCGAAAAAAAGACTGGATGGGGTTAAGCAAGCGTAAAAATCGCAGCGTTTGTTTTAAAATACAGACGGTTTTAAAAACAAAGCGATATTGTCATTTAAAGGTAATCATACTTTGGTTTTATCAAAGTCATACAGATTTATGGGTAAAAATATCAAGACAGATACGTACAGTAACAGTCATCTGTGAAAATTTCAGTCCCATACAGTGCCCACCTTTTGAGAAAACTGTGAAAAACAGCCAAAGTGTTTCTTAACTCTTTTCTCTTTTATTTTCGATCTTTTAAAAGATCAACAAGATTTTCAATCTTTGTTTTACTGATTTCTGCATAAATACACGATTTCAGGCGGAAACAAAATAACTGTATGTTTCTACCACCACCATCTTCATACCCTGTAAGTTATACTAAATCTGTGAACATTTCTGTTCTGGTTTCTTACCAAAGTATGATACTACCTTTAAGGAGTTTTGAGTCTAATGTCTTGAGATGCATTATCAACTCAAAAACTCACGAACCAAGACCAGTAGTCCTATTTTTTTTTTTTTCATTCTGAAGTTTTAAGAACTTGTAGCGTCGTCACTTAAGCTTAACTTATTGTTTTGAATAGTGAACGCAAACAAAATTGATTGGAACGGGATTCGAACCGGAGACCTTCTGAATACCGCATAGGCGCTCTGTCAATTATTGAGCTATCCAGTACTACGTTGGTGGTGTTCCCAATAGTCAATTATCTGTGTTCCTTTGGCAGTCAGAAGCCATGAAACCACGCACACACCATCATACTCCAGGGATCACTTTATCGATACGCGCAGCAATGCTGCAACCTGGGAACGGTATATGGGGGCGCATTTTGGCCACATAATTCCATGCATTGTCATTGACCAACGCATTGGAACCTCCGATGGAGGTACTTAATATAGTGCGATTCATATTGCATTATAACAATACATATCCAAACAAATTGAATTGAAGTTGTAGAAAAAATTATATCAAACTTTAAAAGTATAATACTTGTTTGGTATAAAGGTCACAGAACAACACACTTTGTCTGATCCAAGATACGTATATGTTCATGACATGATAAACCTGTGAAAATCTGGAAATAGCGAAAACCAGACTTATTTTTTCTTATAAAACATAAAGAATGGTTTTGATTTTACCCCGAGATCAAAACTGTTTTCGGTCTTTGTTTGACTTATTTCTGGATAAAAACAGCATTTCATTTGGAAATATTTTAACGGTATGTTTCTACCGGCAATATCTGCATACCCTGAGTGAAAGTGTGTATCCTTATGTTTGTTTCTAAAATCTAATTTTTTTTTTTCAAAGAGACTAAACTCGATTTCCTAAAAAAAAAAAAAATCTGATGGAGAAAGATTTCCCATGGTGACTGTTTTAACTGTTAATGAACTGTTGAGTCCATTTTCTGTCTCAAACTCATTTTTTGGGAGGCCTTGCAAATCCTGTACAGCCTTTAAACTGTCTGTCATGGTTGCGTGCAAAGAGGTGCAAGGTTGTCCCTCTTTTTCAGCAGTAGATATATAGGGGATGTACACCAGAGTTGATGTGATGAAAACGTTTTGGGAGCATGTTGTGCAGAAGCCGGAACCGATGACCCCTTTCTTGCTTAGAAGGTGGCAGACGAAAAATCTCCTTCTATGGAATTGTTTTACATGCAAGATGAATCATTTTATCATTGATGAAGCGGGTAAATAGTTCTGGCATTGGCAGTGGTAATGTTTGAGTGAAAACCGATGGTCATTGTGACGATGGTCATAATATCATATCATATCATGTCATGTCATGTCATGTCATGTCATGTCATGTCATGTCATGTCATGAAATGTCATGTCATGTCATGTCATGTCATGTCATATCATATCATATCATATCATATCTTATCATATCATATGTATCTTATAACTGAATGATTCCCTCAAAGGGTCCATGTGCGACGGATGCACCTGCAAACGTTCCCTATGGTGGCCCTCAGATGACGCTAAATATTCAATTAGGATGTTTTGTGTTTTATGCACGATGGACTTTAGTCATATGAACAACAACACCACCAACAACAACAACATAGACAGTATTATAACATGGACTTTGTATAATTATATAAGTTCCTATTAAAGCAGCGATTTTAAGATTTCAAATAATTTTTTTTTTTTATTACGGAAATCGACCCCGGTACGTTCTTTGTCCATGCTACATAGATATAGTCAGTCATTGAGAGCATAACTGGCGTGCCGCACGCAAAGGTGTGTCTCATTTACATATAACGCGGGACCGCACTCTTTATCATTAACATGGATCTTAAGTCGTGATTTATCCAATCGGCACACACCCGTGGGTGTGACGCCTTCCTTCGAACCGGGTATTTAAGCTAGTGCAGTGTAATTACATAGACAGTCTAAGCTATGTTGCCGTAACCCAGAAAGACTCACCTGGAAGACCTCAGAAAACCTCAATTTCCCGTTACTCCAGCATGCTCCAGCACACTCACTAATGTTCACCAGTGTATTAAGGGCATCTTTCCCGCATACGGTTGTAAGTTTATAATTATATTTATATTATTTGTGTATTTTAGTCTGAATATTGAATTCGTAACACTGCGTGAATTGTTGAAAATCATAAATACTATATTCGCTGTGCGTTGATATTGGATTTGTGTTGTTATAATTATTGTGGATGTATTTACTTAATCGTGGACTTATCGTCGACCGTGATGTGATATTTGATGTGTTATTTTGGTAATATGTACACTGTATTTATATACCTATTTCTTTATTTTTGTATTTGTTTTAGTTTTACCTCTGCCCTTACTGGGTACCGAGTAGACAATAAAATCATTGAAGGAAAAGGACGCCTTTCAGTGTCATCATTGCGCCAACGAGTCGGTGACAACAGCCTTTATGATTACGTACTCCCAATAATTTGAGTTCTATATATCAATTATATATACAACCATTAAGCATTGAGACGGCATAAGCAAATCATTGATATGTAGATAATAGCCAGTCCTGTACTCTAACTGTCAAGGCCATGACAGTTAAGGCAAGCAATTATTATCATTATAATACTTTAATTGATCTTCCATCAGTTTGTTTATTGTCACCATGAGAACCAATTCAGCTATTAGATATAATCTCGCTCATGTGACGTGTTTCTGACATTGAAGGGACTGAGCTGATTGCAATAGGGTCATTTAGTCTGATCGTGTAACTGTCTCCAGTGGACGTGCATATGAAATGGCTGTGTTTGTGCATATTTTGGGTTTTATTGCGTTGACCATGCTCACTGATAAATTTCAAGGTAAGATTTTTTTTTTTTCATTTTGGGAAGGGAAATATTGAATGTTGTCCTGTTAAAATAAAATATCGGTAAGGTTAATAATATCCAAGGGATTGGACTGTATAATTTATGCGTTGAACAGCCCAACAATGCGAATTGTTATATGCACTATGGAACACTAAAATAACGATAAATTATTGTAATTTGCGATATCATTTGCATCATAGAAAGATATTATATCACAGTCTAACACAATATGCTTTCACATCGAATAGTAAATAAACAAATACGAATGAAATAAGGCAATACATTTTAAACGACGCGCAATTTGTTCCCTGAGTTGCCCTCATTATTTAAAGGTATAGTATCATACTTTGGTAGCATACCGAAACAGAAATCTTCACATATTTACTTATAACTTACAGGTGATGGTAGAAACGTACCCTTGGAATTGTTCTGCCCGAAAAAACTGTACTTATCCAGAAAAGAGTTAATCTTATGATCATAATTATTTTTGATCTTTTAAAGATCAACAATGAAAGAGAAAAAAAAAATGGCCACCGTATGGCACTTGAAATTTAACAGATGAATGTTACTGATGTGGTTAATGTAGCTAAATGGGCCTTTGTTTCGAGAATCTTGTCTACATAAAACCTGCAGGAGGTGCAATGTCTTTGGTGCTTCGACAGAAAATTGCAGTCGTACTGAAATGTACATATGTGTTTTAACTGATTTAGTATTGTGTGATGTTAGGAGTGGATGTTTGTTTGTTGGGTGGGTGTTGGGGTGTTTGTTTGTGGATGTGATTGCATATTTACTGGGGTGTACGGGAGTGGCATTCACATTTTGAATCTAACTACAAAGGACGACCATTTAATGCAGGATCCCTAGACATTATGTGGACTCGCACAAATCCACAGAATGCTTCGACGCCAGCAAAAATGCCGAAAGGAGAATATTTAAATACGTCTTTTTATGTCGCAAATTGAAGTTTATCATTTAAGGGATATTCGGTCAAAATTCCATCATATAAATAGTAGGGTAAAGTTTAAAAACCGATGGTTTGGGTTGTCCATAGGGTCTTTTCATGAGAACAAAGGAAAGCCAACATCAGTTCTAAATAACAAACACGTGTTTTTTTTTTCGGGGGGTGGGGGGGGGGGGTGGGGGTGGGGGGTGTTTCTTTGTTTGTTGGGTTCAATGTTTCTTAATTTTGTTGGGGCGTTTGTTTATATGGTGTTTATTTGTTTAGGGTTTGTTGTATGTTGGGCTGTAGTGTTATACGTGTTTGTTGATGGGGTGTTTATTATTCTGTTTGGGGTGTGTTCGAGGTGTATTTTTGTTTGTGAGGGTGCATGTAGGTCTCTAGGAGACATTGCCGAATTTAACACACATTTATAAAGATTATTTATGTATATGAATCATTTCATTTCTTTTTAATATTCGTGATGCCTGTAGATGGCAGTTGACGGTTTAATATGTGACTAGTAAGATAACAGAACTGCACTCACAATTTGTCTGATCCAGCATGTACATAACATGATGAACCTGTGAACATTTCTGCTCAATCGGTCATCTGATTCACGAGAGAAGAGTAAAAACTCAATATTTCTAAAAAAAAATAACATGAAGCATGGTTTTGATCTTACCCCTAGATCAAAACTGTTTTAAGGCTTTGATTTTCTAATTTCTGGATAAGAACACCATTTCATGCGGAAATAGTTTAACGTTATGTTTCTATCATCACCATATGTATATCCTGAAAGTTACATGTAAATCTGTGAACATTTTTGGTTGGGTATGTTACCAATCATGTACCCTATATTTAACCGCTGTTGGTTTCCATCGAGTAAATAAACAAACGAATAAAATGGGTCGCCGGTTCGAATCACGCTCCTGTTAATTTATCTTTGTTCATCTTATAATAACTAACAAATACAGTCGGTTAACAGAAATATTGTTTAAGTTATTAGGCAGTAACTTCGCATTTCCTCACCAAAAGTGTTAATTGGGAACTGCATGAAACCGACGGCTATTTTAAATGGAATATAATGTACTTTTCTTTCAGAGTAATGGAGTTCATAACGAGCTTTACATATTTGCTTTCAATGATGTTTAATTGTAGGAATGGCTGAGAAAGAGAATACATTGAGGACGAGGTACTTTGGTCCTCCTCCGAAGCCAGTTCCAGGGGAACACTGGATGCAAGCAGCCGTACGAGAGCTTCGCAAACAACGTTGCTCCGGTGAGTAGATTGTTGTCAGTAATCGATAACCATACATATTAATTATTCAACACTGTTCGTCCGGATAAAAGAATTATTAAACTCTATTAATAATTTTTTTTTTCTAAATGTGTAGCTGACTGCTCCAATGAGGAACCTCTTGGTATGGAGGATGGACGCATACTGGATGGAAGAATCACAGCTTCATCTTATTGGCGCAATGATGCATGTTGTCCAGCGCCTAGAGCACGGCTTAATACCCAAGGTATGTGTCCGTGTGCATTTAATTCAGAAGTATATACATATCAAGAGTATGTAGTTTTTCGAAATAAATGTACTGTTCCTGCTAAAATCTCGAAAGACGCATAAAGAGGTAAAATTGACATTTCTTTAAATGCGAAGCTTTATCTCTACACCTATTTGCGTATAATTATAGTAAAGGTTAAAAATGATGGTTTAACTGTTAGGCTAGAGTGTTAAAAGTGGCAAAGAAAGAAATCAAATAAAAAATATTAAAAAAGAAACCCCCTTTTTCTATCTCCCTCTCTTTCTAATGTGACAAATGTATGTTTTTCGACTTGATTCTCCTCATGAGCAGGTTGGGCCGCTGCGTGGGTTGCCGATAACGGTGACATCAATCCGTGGATTCAAGTTGACTTCACTACCACAGTCACCATCACTGGACTCATCACTCAAGGCCGTGGGGATGATGTATATACCTGGACCACTAAACAGAGAGTGCTCAAGTACCAAGTTGCGCGGAGTGATGATGGTCAGTCCTGGGATCACGTGACCTATACAAATGGGACTGCAACCACGGTCAGTCATGACATTGCTATAGACATGGCAACAATGATAAAGAATTCTGTTAATGTTTTGTTTCCATTGGGACAGAGTACCTTTCAGGCATCATTCTGAAGCAATTTTAAATGTTTGGACATAGCTAATATGAGATTGCATAATGATTTAGATGACTTCCTACACATGACGAAAGGCCAAACCTCAATGAATTATATCATTCATACAGATAAAATAGTAACACCCTCACTTTATTCTTTATTTGATCATTTGCATGCAGTTCCCTGGTAACATCGAGAGAGGCAGCAACGTGACCACTAGATTCCCGGCGGCAATCCACACCAGATTCATCCGTATTCTACCCACTGAATGGAACGACCACTGCAGCATGCGCTTTGAGGTGATCGGCTGCTATTAGACATTAAGACTACACAATTCGATCATTCATAATATTTTTGTTTGGCCTTATTTAAACCTCTGTATGATATATATTTTATAACATACAAGGTGGTAATGTATACATTTCCTCAATAAATACACAGAGTCTGATCCATGGAATGTACTGCGACATCAACGTGAACTTCACCTGATCATAAACATTATTTTAGGGTCGGTTAAATATCTTCATACTTAGTCCGATTGCTAGGTGAAATGAACATTGATTCCTAAAGAACAAAACTATTTTAGTGAATCATATTACCTGCGAACAAAACATAGAAATTGATAGCATTCAGGGCAAGTTTTAGTTCTTTTTAAAGTGTAATAATATTTTTGAAGTGTACATTTCTGTTCAATTCGTTATGAACAGGCATTCATTGAAATATATTATTCATTCGTAATCAATGTTTACAAAATTGATATAGATTAGAAGCGAACTTGTTTCCAAGTTCAATGATTGTAACCACAAAATTCACCATGCATAGCGATTGTCAGCTACTTAAAGTAAAGTTTATCTGAAATCAAAATATATATGAAGTTAAATACATTATGTTATGTCAAAAACTCAACATGCTTATCATTGCTTGTGCTAAAAAATACTGTACTTAAAAAGAGAGGTATTTTAGACCCAGAATTGACCACCCCACTTTCGCGACGAAAAACCTTGCTACGTCACCGGCAGAACGTCAAACATTATGCGAATCGCAAAGAGTGCCGACCCCGCGTTTTTTGTTCAAATCGGAGTGTAAAATAATACGTACAATGTGCGGTGCCAGCATGAGCTATTGTGCTGCGAGATTACTTGTCAAAATTAAGTTTAAATTTATATAGTCATTAATTATGCATTATGCAATAATCTGAAAGCACTTTCATCACTTTTACTGAAAGCACTTTCCATCACTTTGATTACGGCTATCCTTTAAATGTGTACCTTCTTGTAGTTGTCGGGTTTCGCCCGCTCTCTTTCCATGGAGGTGGGCCACGAAAAATACGCGAAATGCATGAACCATGTTAGTCCCGTGGCCACATGCAAACAAACACAGTTAAACTGAATGCGCTCATACTTCATAAGAGGCTTTTTGTTTTCTTGATCTTGTGTCCTTTGTTTTCATGCAAGCATACTTTAAGGTAGTATCATACTTTGGTAGCATACCGAAACAGGAATCTTCATCATACTTTGGTAGCATACCGAAACAGGAATCTTCATCATACTTTGGTAGCATACCGAAACAGGAATCTTCACAGATTCACCTTTAACTTAGATGGTATAAAGAAGATGATGGTAGAAACATACTGTTAACATGTTCTACCTGAAATGCTGATGTATTTATCAAAAAAAAGTAAATTGATCAATGACCAAAATAATAACTGCAAAAATATTTAAGAAACACGGCGGCCCTTTTTCTCTGTTTTCTCAAAAATGGGATTTAAAATTGCACAGATGTCTGTTACTGTGTTTTTGTTTCATTATGGTGTATTGTTCCTCGGCTGAAGCTGACTTGATTCTTAATTGCTTTCTGGAAATTCATTAAGATACAAAACAAATGACATCTGACAAGCCAAGCCAAGCCAAGCCAAGCCAAGCATTGCAAACTAGTTCACCTAAAATACATGAATTGAAGCAATTGTTTTTCCTTCCCAATTTGCCAGCCCAAATACACAATCAATCAAAGAATATCACGCCCCACACAACCAGTCTTCAAAATATTACTCAACATGACCACGTAACCATCGAATTATCATCATAGACCTTTCCACCAGGCCATATCGTACGCCTGTAACCGATTATATTTTCAGCAGTATCTACTACGTTTTTCCTATAAAAGCTGTCTTTTTGTAAAACCGAATTCTAGACGTCAACGAGAAAATGGAAATGGTAATATAAATGGGTAGGCTTATTATTATCCTTCAATTAAGAGAGAAAAACATCAATAAAAAGCCCGTAGTTAATTGACAACACAATTGATGTACGAGGTTGGTCCCATTGTTGTTCCTGTTTTATATAAAAGATATTTAATAACGCTCCCATTGTCATCGCATAATGCCATCAATTAGTGACTACAAGTTCCTTTTATACGATCGCCTCATGCAATAATGAATGGCAACTAAAATAACCATTAGCAGCGTGGGCAAAAAATGTCATCAAAAAGGTCTCAACGGTAACACAACGGCAGCAAAAATGAGATAATTATACCCAAATTGGAGCACCGTACAAGGACACGTTCTTATTTGACAAGCATTATTATGTTGTTAACTATGAAATTAATTTATAAAATAAAAGAGAAAATACTTAAAAAATACTGTTGCCATTTTTTACTGTATTCTGAAAAAGGGGGCACTGAAATTTTCACAGATGACTGCTACTGTATCTCCTTGATATTGATGTCCATGACACTGATTTCTATGAAAAATAAACGATATTACCTGTAAGAGTTAATAGTTGATACATGACTCTTTCAGCATTCCAAATTCCTTGAGAAACTCCCCAAGAAGTACATGAATTACACACCTTTAAGATTTTTAGCCATTGACTATTAGCATCTTATCCATCTAATTGAATGGAAGTTGAGCCTTTTATAATCACAGATTACATTCTGGTGATGACTCCTTTCAGAAATGGCATAAAATAATTGCATCTTAGTATTCAGCGTATACTTGAGTAATGATCACAACGTCGTCCAATGCTTTAATCAAGAGTATTAATTGCAGACCCATTTAACCTCACATTTGGTTGCTCTTTGAAACCGTGTATTTGTATTTTATACAAAACAAATCTAGGCTAAGTAATGACGTCACAGTGGCCTCCTCTTCAGGCGAACAATGACAATAGATCGACCGCAACTATATCTATCTGACTCCAATGAAAAGAGCCAAAGCATCCCTGTAATCAATGATTCTTAATAGAAGACTGCTTCATATAGACGAGTAGATGGAGACTAGTAAATAGAGAGATGGGGTAACAAAGGCCAGCATTCGATTCGTGTTTCCGGTTCGTGTTTACTGCTCGTGATATATATTACTTATATATAAGGTACCACGTGGTATGATATACCCAATTAGAATGGCGGTAGGATGACATGATCCTGTCTTTAGACCGAGCAGCATTCCTGAGTAAGAAGCATTGGAATAAAATAATTATAGCGAATTGATACGAGTGAGTGAATCAGACCACCATCAGTTGATGGGTTTGAAGTAACTGTTATCTCTGAGATACTGTAGGCAGTGGACTGATTCTAACATGGTGTCATCTCTGCGTTCTGTCGTGTTTATCATTTTCACCTTACTTGTCAACGACTTCAAAAGTAAGACAACTTTTTAGTTCTTGGGTGAAAAATTAGATCAGTGTAAGAGGAAGCGGCATCTTTCCACCTGAATCTATTTGATTGTGGAATATGAATTCGTGAATTCCGTTATTTGATTGTACGTAAAAGATTTCCACCAGTAATTTCTGAACTCTGTCATTAAAACTGATTAAGGATAAAAATAAAAACACAACGATTTTTATTTGCAAATTGATGCAATGCGTACATATAGAAATGATCCGTAAAAACAACAAATAAGATAATAACTAATGGAAGTGAAGAGGACATAAGTGTGTTGTTCAGTGAGGGCATGCTACGTATATTGTATGGGAGACAGTTCCAGTATCGAGGACCAAACACAGAAATAGCCCTGTCCCCTGTCCTTTTGTAAGAGCGTGGAATGTTCAGATTGCGGCTTGAGCGGAGACCAGCTCTATTAGAGGTGTTGAGATTGAGATAACCTGTTACGTATTGTGGTAACGTATTTCAAAGTGCTTTGTACATTTCCCCCATTATAAGGTAAAAAGGGACATTTTTCTAATTAAAGACTTGACTTGATTCTGTAACAAATGAACGAAATTTGCCAAGGCATTAGAGAAGGTGCAATATTTATCTGAGGGGCACATATCACTGATTTGTTTTATTTTAAATGAAACGTACTTGGCACCTGTTTCACCTTCACTCAAAAGTGCTAATTGATGACATCATGAAACTAAGATCTAATGTCATTTTAAATGGAAAGAACCTGTGCTTTTTTCAGATTAATGTACCTGAAATTATGAGTTGTACATTTACAAAATATCATACATTTTCATAAACATTTCATTGTAGCTGTGGCTGAGAATGGGAATTCATTGAGGACGAGGTACTTTGGTCCTCCTCCAATCGGTTGCGTGGATCGGTTTCGAGGAAGAATGTTGTGGGAGGCTGGGCATACATGTACCGATTTTTTTTGTACTTTAGGGTCAAATTAAGTTTAAATTTATATAGTCATTAAGTATGCATTATTTCCTTGATCTTGTGGCCTTTGTTTTCATGCAGGCATACATTAAGGTAGTATC
Source organism: Astropecten irregularis (assembly GCA_963971285.1). NCBI lineage: Eukaryota > Metazoa > Echinodermata > Asteroidea > Paxillosida > Astropectinidae > Astropecten > Astropecten irregularis. The sequence continues at coordinate 10,464,382 of OZ020259.1, forward strand.
ACACTTTGGTAGGAAACATACTGTTAAAAATGCTCTGCCTCAAATGCTTATTTATTTATCCAAAAAGAGTCAATCAATGACCAAAAGAATAACTGTAACAATATTTAAGAAACACTGTGGACATCTGCCAAGCCAAGCCAAACACTGTGGGCGTTTTTCACAATTTTCTCAAAAATGGGATTGAAAATTGCACAGATGACTGTTACTGTATATTTCTTGATATTTGTGCACATGAATCTGCATTTCTTTGACAGAAACCAAAATATGGTATTACCTTCAATAAGACAGGTGAAGCATATCATATGATTATAAGAAATGTTTTTGTTTCCTTATGGCTTACGAAAAGAACCTGTGCTTTTTTTTCAGATTAATGTACCATTCATTTTCATAAACATTTCATTGTAGTTGCGGCTGAGAATGGGAATACATTGAGGACGAGGTACTTTGGTCCTCCTCCGAAGCCAGTTCCTGGGGAACACTGGATGCAAGCAGCCGTACGGGAGCTTCGGAAACAACGCTGCCCCGGTGAGTATAAGTCTCCGATAACCTTACACAATAATGTTATCCAACTTGTTTTCGCCCGGCCTGACTTATTTGGAAAATTTCAAGTTTTAGACGTTTTATTATATTTTGTGCAGTATTTGTCTTTGTATGTAAGCTTAGAGGAGACATTAAGCTTAAAAGGATACTTTGATCTCTTCAAACTCCTGAGGATTGTTTTCCTCATAAAATGTATGTTTGTATGCTTCTTGAATCATACAGTGGACGTGTACTAATTGATTAAACAGTTTCTGTCCAATATCTACACGTATGGATGATCGTTCTGTTAATTGGTGTTTTCAGCTAAAGGTGCAGCTGAGTGCGCGAAGGAGGAACCTCTTGGTATGGAGGATGGACGCATCCTGAATGAAAGCATCACAGCTTCGTCAGATTTCGAAAACTGGGCTGGACATCAACCAGTAAGAGCACGGCTTAATACCCAAGGTACTTGTCTGCATTTCATCCATTAGTATAAATAAACATGAATAATAATATGAACAATTGATACTAAGATTTTTCAGATAAAGCGAAGGCTCTTGCTGTAATTTCAAAAGACGTATGAATGTATTACATGAACGGTTATTCAATAATTCAGATAATTAAATAAGTTTAGTTAAATATGGTTTAAATGTTATGCAAAATGCAACAAAAACGCAAACAACAACGTAAAATAAACTGAATAAAACACCTTGACTCTCTTTTTAAGCAGGTTTTCCCGCTGCGTGGGTTGCCGATGACGGTGACTTCAATCCTTGGATTCAAGTTGACTTCACTACCACAGTCACCATCACTGGACTCATCACTCAAGGCCGTGGGGAAGATAGGGATAATGACCAGCGAGTGACCAAGTACAATGTGGCGCAGAGTGACGATGGTCAGTCTTGGGATCACGTGACCTATGCCAATGGGACAGCAATAACGGTCAGTTATTTTAAATGAAATAAGTTATATGTTGCCTCAAAATTCTGTTCAATGTTTGAAGAGATCATTTGCAAAAAAAACAGATACATGAAAAATTAACTACAACATGCTTTACATTTTAGTATTCATGGAAACCTCGTACATTTGGACATATAAAACTGATTTATTTATTGCAAATTAAATACAGAAAATTAAAACAAAAGAATGTTTTGACGTTTCCTTCATTAAAAAAAATTGAAGCGTCCGTGGTGATGATGTAATTTTTTTCAACAAACAAGCTATCTGTTTTTTCAAATGAACTCTTCGTTTATTTATTGGTACAGAGTCCTTTGTAGGCAACATTCTAAAGAAAACTAGAAGTTTGTCTGTCAACTGACAGAGCAAATGACTTTTTCGCCTTTTCTCAATTCGAATTTTTTTGTTCAAAGAACGCGCATTCAAGAAAGTATAAAACCTGAAAACGGCATGTTAAATTTCCATTGTGATTTTTAAGCATCAATGTTTTATTTCGTTTCACTATGTATTGTCCGCTTAATGGATTATTGTGAAGCAATTTAATACCTAAACTTTGCCACAGATTTCAATTAAAATGTTGATGAGGTCATAGGTAAATTTTTTAATAACCCACATTACTGCCAGAGACTGACATCGTTGAAACCAAGTTCGTATCTTGCTCAAATTTTAAATTTGACCCTGCCAGGTTTGACCGTTTTTGATCACGTAAGTGTCACGAAACTTCACGCACACGAGAAAAATATTTTAAGGTTGCTTGACACATTTTTTAAAACATGAAAGTCAAATACGATTGAATATCCAAAATTCTGTTAAAAACATTACTTGTTGACGTCATCATGTCCTTGGGTCGCCCCTGCACAAAGGTTTTTCATTGTTACAATTTGATGATGATCCAAACTTGAAAAAGCAATAAAGTTGTGTAAGGGGAAAAACGCATACAAACTGAATGGGCTGTTTGGGTTTAATACTGTACACACAGGGATGGGGTGAACGAACTTTGAGACAACGCGATGCACAAAATATGTGTTCATTGATGGTTGACGCACGTGGTTTAATCGAGATTTAAGTCTCCGTACATGTACACCCAAACACACCCACCCATGTACATGTGAGTTGTGTTGTTGGTTAATGCGAGGCACAGTTTCGGGGTGTCCAAATACAATTTCAAGCCTATTGCAGGGCATGTCCAAGCTCACTGATCACATAGAAACATAAATATACCACGGAACTACCTTTTTCCTGCTATTTCTAGGAAAATCAAGATTGTATCTCTTATGGTTGATTTTTCAGCTTTTTTAAAGAAAAAAATGGTTTTTCCATTGTAACTTCCGGACTGATGACGTCATCAATCTAAATCTTGGCACAGTTGTTGTCTGGTTGAAGCTCATCTTAAATATTTATTTTGGAGCAATTACCTCAAACTTCGCCACAGACATCAACTAAAAATGCATTTTTGAATGTTTTCAACTTGTCGCTAGAGGGCGCTCGAATGTTTGATGACGTCATCAATCAAATTGGTAAACACCTCATCACTGCCAGATACTGACATCGTTGAAACCAAGTTACTATCTTTCTCCAATTTTAAATTATAAGACATTTCCTGTTTTGACGTTTTCGACCGGAAGTAAGGGTCACGTGACTTCACGCACACGAGATAAAGTTAAGATCTAGGGTTACTTGACACATTTTCAAAAATAGTAAGGCAAGGGAAAGTACGGTTGAATTTATATCGATTTTTGAAGATTAAAACCTATCCATTTTTGATTGCTTGTAATATGACACTTGATGACGTCACGATGACGTCATTCTTTATGGTGGTACTCTGTCATAAGATCTATAACTCTACGAAGTTTCATCAAAATCAAAGATTGTTTAATGACCAAAATGCGTACGGAAAAATTTAACATTTTATTCTTTGAAATCGTGTACAAAGTGAATGGGACAAAATAAATATTCAAAAATCTATAAAAAATCACGTGATGACGTCATCATGACGTCATTGCTTTTAGGATCATCCTTGCATTAGGGTCCTTCATTGGTATAAGTTTGATGATGATCCGAACTTGCAAAAGCACTTAAGCCGTGCTTAGAAAAAACGTGTACAAATTGAATAGGCTCATTGGAGAAGAAGAGGAAGAGGAAACTAGAAGTTTGTCTGTCAACTGACAGAGCAAATGACTTTTTCGCCTTTTCTCAATTTGATTTTTTTTGTTCAAAGAACGCGCATTCAAGAAAGTATAAAACCTGAAAACGGCATGTTAAATTTCCATTGTGATTTTTTAGCATCATTGTTTTATTTCGTTTCACTTAAATATTGTCCGTTTAGAGGATTATTGTGAAGCAATTTAATACCTAAAACTTTGCCACAGATTTCAATCAAAAGTTTGATGAGGTCATAGGTCAAATTTTTAATAACCACATTACTGCCAGAGACTGGCATCGTTGAAACCAAGTTCGTATCTTGCTCCAATTTTAAATTTGACCCTACCAGGTTTGACAGTTTTTGATCACGTAAGTGTCACGAAACTTCACGCACACGAGAAAAATATTTTAAGGTTGCTTGACACATTTTTAAAGCTGGGCTCCAACCATTTCAAAAAATAAGATGTTCACGTAAAATGTTGTTCACCTAGCTCCAATTAAGGTAAACATATCATTAACCCTCACTTTTTGAAGTTTCTTGATGTGAATTTTAAGCCACCTTTTACCGTTCCACATTCGCCAAGAATGATAAATTTTCTCTCGACTTTGCCCGTTTTTGGTTCATTTACATATAATGAATATTCATGTTTTCGTGAAGTTGGTGACGTAGAAGAGGGGATTCGCTTTCCTTATGAATATTTATACACAGTGTGTTGCATATTACATACCCACACGCGATACATGCACTCCAATCATTTCGAAAGTAAAATGGTTGAAAATGATACATATGGCGACCGTCCTTGGTAGGAATACAGCATCGATGAAGAATCAATGTACCAATCGGATATTAATGATCATTCGGGCAGTGATTCGGACAGTTTTGACATACAGAAACCGCATGTACACAAAACTCACTGGAAATCCCATACAACTCCCGCGCACCGAGGGGATTCGTTCGTGGACCGTATCCCCTCGACTACGTCACACATTGACATGAATTTAAATAGCGCCACCCACGGCCAGTTGGGGTATATAGTCCCAAGAATTGACAATTACTATCAAATTCTATTTCCAATATTACTAAATAATGAAAAAACAACAGCCCCGTTGTATATTATGAGAAGGTTCTTATATGTCTTATAAACGAGGATTTGTATTTGTTTCATTTTTTTACAAATCGTTATTCTCCATCTTTAAAAACAAGAAAGTCAAATACGATTGAATATTAAAAATTCTGTTAAAAACATTACTTGTTGACGTCATCATGTTCTTGGGTCGCCCCTGCACAAAGGTTTTTCATTGTTACAATTTGATGATGATCCAAACTTGAAAAAGCAATAAAGTTGTGTAAGGGGAAAAAACGCATACAAACTGAATGGGCCGTTCGGGTTTGATACTGATCACAAAGGGATGGGGTGAACGAACTTTGAGACAACGCACGGGTTGTACGATGCAAAAAAAACCCGTGTACATGGTTGACGCACGTGGTTTAATCGAGATTTAAGTCTCCGTACATGTACACCCACACCCATGCATGTACAGTGCATGTGAGTTGTGTTGTTGTTTAATTCGCTGCGTTCGAGGCACAGTTAATTCGGGGTGTCCAAATACAATTTCAAGCCTATCGCAGGGCATGTCCAAGCTCATTGATCACATATAAACATAAATATACCATAGAACTACCTTTATCCTGCTATTTCCGGGAAAATCAAGATTGGATATCTTATAGTTGATTTTTCAGCTTTTTTAAAGAAAAAAATGGTTTTTCCATTGTAACTTCCGGACTGATGACGTCATCAATCTAAATCTTGGCACCATTGGTGTCTGGTTGAAGCTCATCTTAAATATATATTTTGGAGCAATTTCCTCAAATTTCGCCACAGACATCAACTAAAAATGCATTTTTGACATTTTTCAACTTGTCGCTAGAGGGCGCTCGAATGTTTGATGACGTCATCAATCAAATTGGTAAACACCACATTACCGCCAGATACTGACATCGTTGAAACCAAGTTAATATCTTTCTCCAATTTTAAATTATAAGACATTTCCTGTTTTGACGTTTTCGACCGGAAGTAAGGGTCACGTGACTTCACGCACACGAGATAAAATTAAGATCTAGGGTTACTTGACACATTTTCAAAAATAGTAAGACAAGGGAAAATACGGTTGAATTGATATGGATTTTTGAAGATTAAAACCTATCAATTTTTGATTGCTTGTAATATGACACCTGATGACGTCACGATGACGTCATTCTTTATGGTGATACTCTGTCATAGGATCTATAACTCTTTAAAGTTTAGTCAAAATCAGAGATTGTTTAATTGCCAAAAAGGCGAACGGAAAAATGTGAATTTATTCTTGGAAAACGTGTACAAAGTGAATGGGACAAAATAAATATTCAAAAATCTATAAAAAATCACGTGATGACGTCATCATGACGTCATTGCTTTTAGGATCATCATTGCATTAGGGTCCTTCATTGGTATAAGTTTGATGATGATCCGAACTTGCAAAAGCACTTAAGTCGTGCTTAGAAAAAACGTGTACAAAATGAATAGGCTCATTGGAGAAGAAGAGGAAAAAGAAAAAAAAAAATCAGAACAAAAAGAATAACTTTTTCGCACTCGAAAGTGCGAAAAAGTCAAAAAAAAATCAGAACAAAAAGAATAACTTTTTCGCACTCGAAAGTGCGAAAAAGTCAAAAAAAAATCAGAACAAAAAGAATAACTTTTTCGCACTCGAAAGTGCGAAAAAGTCAACTAAATGTTTGTACATGGGATTGGATAATGATTTAGATTACTTTCTACAAACAACGAAGAACCACCACGATAGTTAAATTAGTTTTATTATTAACACAAAGGGACTATTGAAGTTATGACATTATTCTTCATATTATCATTTGCATGCAGTTCCCTGGTAACCTCGAGAGAGGCAGCAACGTGACCACTCGATTCCCGGCGGCAATCCACACCAGATTCATCCGTATTCTACCCACTGAATGGAACGACCACTGCAGCATGCGCTTTGAGGTGATCGGCTGCTACCAATCATAATAAGACTAAATGCATACAAAGAAATGTGACCATTATCGTGCCACATTAAGAACTTTGTTGCTTTATCCGCTAAGAACAATTGAAAGTAAAATGTATTCGAATTTTAATCGATGTTTAAATTGTATCACTAATCTAAATACGTTATATAATTTGTAGTATAAAATATTACTTTACTTTTATGATTAACTGCAATTTCAGGCTCCCACTGAGGATGGACTTCAGTTTTCTCGTAAACTAACAGTTTTGCACCCAATGCGGAGAGACTCATTCATAAGGTTTTTTTTAACTGAGGTTTAGGGATTTTACACCTAGGTCAATGGGAGTTTATTAAGCGTGGAACTCCCCTCGAATTCGTCAGTGTTCGAGGTACGGCAGCGCTCTGAATAGTCTATGTGATAGACACTCGCTGTACAACGAGCGAGACACTGCTTCATAATAAACAGAGTATACAGCAAACCAATAAGCTTCGCGGACTGATTTATGCCTATTTACTGGACTGCACCTTTTTTGTGTTTTTGCTCAATCAATAATGCATGTTTCGAGATCGGTTTAAATTTTGAAACCACCTGTATGAAACAGAATAACACGTTACTGTAAACGCACAGGAAGTGTTTGTCTGATTAAATATATTAGGCATTATGCAGTTAAATAAGTGAATATGAAAGTTGTATAATGCATCGCAAACCATATGCTAAATAAAAGGTTGTCGAATCACTTCTACGTAATGAATGTAACATTTATTCAATACTAAGATAAGCGAAGTATAATCGCATGATTCATTTAAATCAAATACACTATCTTTAGAAACTAATAGGAGTTTATAAATATATCCATTTTGTTATAGAATCTCCAGATCTACATTGAGAGCTGGCCAAGATCGCTCAAATCAATAAAATTGATTTTTCAGCGAGCAGATGTAATTCAAAGTTCATCTGACCTAATCCATTCATTTGCTGTATAAAGTTCTTTTTGTGTAATGTAGCAGAGCCATCATTATATTAATAAAGTAATACATTTATCTTGAATTGCTTGTGTTAAGTGTAATCGCAATTTATTTCCTCCTTTATCACGTTAATATCTGTATGCACACCTAAGCCATTATCTCTGTCGCTTCGTTTATAGAAGATTCAGGTAATTCATCGTTTCTCTGTTTTCATCCGATAATGCACAATGACACAATGGGTCGGACATAATCGTTTGTCGGACACAATGGGTCGGACATAATCGTTTGTCGGACGTAATGGGTCGGATATAATCGTTTGTCGGACGTAATGGGTCGGATATAATCGTTTGTCGGACACAATGGGTCGGACATAATCGTTTGTCGGACGTAATGGGTCGACCATAATCGTTTGTCGGACGTAATGGGTCGGATATAATCGTTTGTCGGACGTAATCGGTCGGACATAATTGTTTGTGGGACACAATTGGTCGGACATAATCGTTTGTCGGACACAATGGGTCGGACATATTCGTTTTTCGGACGTAATGGGTCGGATATAATCGTTTGTCAGACGTAATGGGTCGGACATAATCGTTTGTCGGACACAATGGGTCGGACATATTCGTTTGTCGGACACAGTGGGTCGAACATAATCGTTTGCTGCTCGCCAAAATCTGTTGTCGGACGTAATCGATCAAACGGACATAATGGTCGTGAACAGACGTCTGAGATTTGAATTAAGGGTTTGGCAATGCCTACAGTAAGCATCCCTCTTTCGACCGAATATCCTGGTCAGCTGCGCAACCAACTCGAACAGCCTCGCTCATGACGTTGCCAAACGCATCGCCCGTACTGCCTGCCCCGGTGTAGTCTTGGCCGCAGGCGAAGGGGTACCCAAGCCGTCGGCTTATATTGGAAACATACAGGGTAGGTGAAGACTGGTCGGAAATAAACGGCGTTTCCACCGTCATCAAGCAAACGAAGACAATTCCATACACTTAATTATTTTATGCTCTTGAAACTTGAATCTTTAAAGAGTCTCTGCAATAGGAACAGTATGGCTTGAACATGTGCCAATAAAAAAAATATACATGGGGACTGTGATTTTACTCACTTTCTCACACAGATTCAGGGTGAAAAACAGGTTTTTTTGGTTTGTATGCTAATTAACATTTCCATATTCACGAGCAAAACTGTGATGTCATCTGGGGAACTGAGAGCAGTAACCCAATTGATTTGTGCACACAAAGTTGCTGTTGTTTTATAGGTTTTCTGACGGACCTTTTCCTCCTCAATGGGTTTTATTTTGCCAAATATGTTCCTTTCACTCAACTGGTGGTGTCATTTTTTACCAAACCATTTCTGTAGGTCAAGTTTGCCTCTTTTTTATGTTTTTTTTTTCATTATATATTTGCTGTTGGTTCCCTACATGAGTATGCGTGAAAATCCTGCGTTTTAAAAAGCCATTCAAAGGAAAACAAAATGCTGGTTTGAAACCAAAATAAGACTTGCCATTCATTATTCGTCAGTATATTCTCTGTATGAAGGCAATCAAATAACCTGACTGAAAAAAGCACTGCAGCAACCCGGTTCACTGTTTGGAAATTGAGTTGCATGCTGAAAACGACCACTCTGAATGTTCCTTTGACATTTTTATTCGAAGCACATTCAATATCCCACGTGGCTAGAAATAACAATTTAATAAAAGGGATGACAAACGACAAAATTGAATTACCCGGGATCCTTCTTAGTCTTATCATTAATAAAGCAGCATATATTGTGGATGTTTGGGGGGGGGGGGGGGCAACCACTTATTAAATAACAGAGTCCCTGATTGGTAAAAGGGAAAGGCAGTTTTATGGACATTGTGTTTTCAGTATTTGAAAACGATGTCTTTGTTCCCATTTTTAATGACGGAGACCGGGATGCATTGTAGTTTCCCCCAAGGCACTACCTAAGATTTAATACTACAAACAATACGAACTATGAAGCAGCCATTGTCTGCAATTCTGCGCTTTAATTTTGTGTCCTTGAAATAGATATAAGTCTAAGACTGTGCAGGGTGAACCTGACCCAGGTTTAAAGGGCGCGCTGTAAAAGCGCATTTGACAAATCAAGCACTGCATAGCCATATGTGTATTTCAGTAAATATGTTGCAAACAGCTAGCGGGCTTAACATCTTAGTTTATAAGATTCGGCAAATCACCTCTGTTTAATGGAGGTAGTACTAGTTTCAATCATAATGGTTCAAAAAAAGAAAGAAAGAAATACCAACCTCAGGAAAATTATCTCTTTTTTAGGAAAGTATAAAAGTTTAATTGCATGCTGTGCACATTCACAACATATTCAGTCGATATACAGCCGAATTAAGACGGCCCTTTCTTGTATTTAGATTTTAAACGCAGTTTGTGTCTATACGGCGAAACTTAAGAGGAAACATTCTTTACAACTATAAAAGTAAACATTTGTTAAGACTTCCCTAAGTAGGGAACTTTCAGAATAAATCTATATTTCTATTTAACCTCGTCATGAGTTTTACCTTGCTGTCCTGATTTTCCTTCAAACTTGTTTTGCTTCACCCTACATAGTGCAATTTGCACATCAGCAAAGCTTCAATGTGAATTTTTTTTTCTGGGGAATATTTAAAAGTCTCAAGATACATTGCTATTGAAATTTCATTTATTTCAAGATCTGATTTTATTCAATGATGTTCAAGTTATATTTTAACCGAATAAGGCGTCACTTTTTGTTCACTTTTCTTCAATAGGGAAAGTCGTGGATGACAACCCAACGGGAATTGATTTTGTTATTGATGTGCACAACTGGGAAATAAAGTCTAAATTCCGAAGCAAATTGAATTATTGCTTTTGATATTTCTTGAGCTTGTTTGATGTAAATAATATTTGAACTTATTCAACTCAATTGCTATTGATCTTTAATCATTAGCAAATACGCTCAATTATAATAAAATGTTAAGCATAATTGGCCGAAGTTAGTGCATTCTTATTTTTTCTTTCTCTTTAAAGAAAGTTCGAACGGTAAAAGTATTATTAGATAAAGACAACGCACTAAGTTCTGTTTTTTTCTTCTAGAAATCTCAAGTTGGCTCAATCAAAACTATCTCACATGAGTAATGCACAGCATTAACACCCATGAATGTTTTTATTTTTTATGTTTTTATTATACCTTTGTTTTAATGTTGACATCAGTTTTTAAACATCGTACCCCATGCAAAATGCGATTGAGATTGATTTATAACGTGGCAGGTTCCCTCAGCTAAAGGATTGTATCTATTATTTTATTTTATATGGCTGACTAGCTCAGTTGGTTGAGCGCCTGCACAGTATTTATAGGAGACTGGTTCGAATCACGTTCCATTAAATTTTTCTTCGTTCACCTTTCAATGACTCAAAATTCCGTCACTTTCCTTGTGCTTATTTGATTATTAATATTCTTTTATTTTCCAGTTGCCTTTTGATGTTTACATGTTCACCTCCCCCCCCCCCCCCCAGAATATCGATGGGCATGGACATTTCCAGATACCAATTCTGGACAAATTCCCAGGAGTAATCGCATTTTACGACAACGCCCGTGACTTGGTAGAATGCCAGAAGGCCACTTAGTTCAGCTAAATTAAATAAAGATATGCACAAGGAAATAAATACACGATGTACGCATTGAGTCACGCGACACCAACGCATGTGTAGAAAGCACGGCGCTCGAGGTACTTACTGCAAGATGGCATGGCGGGGCAGGGGGCTATAAATACGGTATTCTTTCCTGCCAGAAGATCGGCCTATTCCGTGGGACAGGTACTTTTCATTCACCGACGCAATCGTCAGCCATCAAGAGTGAGACATGTCCAAGTTGCAAATTTTGCTGTGTACCGTATGTTTCATCTTAGCTGAGGTGCCGGTCGACTGCCGGACCAACACCACCAAGCTCTACCTCATCGGCTTGCTACCAATGACCGGACCGTACAGCGATAACAGGACTATTGCGCCGGCCACCGAGATGGCTATCGAGGACATCAACGCAAGCCCAGATATTCTGCCGGGTTACGAATTGGACATCACAATGAAGGATGCACCGGTGAGTCCTCACAGTTTTTGATTTCCCTAGAAATCCCAATCCTTGTCTACTCCACAAGATCAGCATGTTGACATAGCATTAGGTAATCTGTGAAGAAAGCTTAGATTCCAGAGACAGAACAACAATGGACTGTTTTGTAACAAATTCCACAAACTTCCTAAAAATGAAGTGAAGGTCACAGGGCAGAAATCACACTTTGCCTAATCCAACATGTACATGAAATAATAAACCTTTGCAAATTTAAGTTTAATCACATATCTGAGTCATGGGAAAAAGCGAAAAGCAACCAATTTGTGTTCATATAAAACAAAAGGAGTGGTTACGATCTTACACCGAGATCAAAACTCTTTTCAGCGCTTGTTTTATTACTTTCTTAATGAATACACCATTTAAGGCGGAAATATTATAACAGTTTGTTTTACCAACATCATCTTCATACCCTGTAAGTTATATTTAATTCTGTACACATCATTTTCTGTTTTGGTATGTTATCTTGTACTATGCCGTACTGTTTCTGTACAGTATCGTTTTGCTTTACCATTTTTTTGTTTTCGTGAATTCGCTCTTGTTTGAGAACTGGTCCAAGCATGGTTGCGGTAAAGTTGAGATCAACTTTTGAATTCACGTATAGGTCACATGGTCGTAAAACTCATGCAACTGATGTTCAAGAATACGTTTTGCTTAAATGGTCTAGATTAATGTATCAGTCTATCGTGCAGGAATGTACATTAAGTGTGTCATTCATGTATATAGCAAAATCTGATTTTCGTAGACATATGTTGGCTATAGTGGCGGCCCAAACGAATTTAAGGGCACAGAGTTCAAAACTACCAGGAACATCCGGACATCCAGAAAAGTCCCACGACTTCTCATTTGATGTTACCATTCAATACGATCGTCACCAGTTGTGTCTTTACGTTACAAATGATCGCACCAAGTACAGCTGTTTGCAAAACTTGCCCAGTTACGAATATCACGATACAGTCAAAATGGGAAGGATTCTTCAATCAGCATGCATTAGGGCAAGTAGGGCGTTGAACGCAATCGGTGTTATCGTCTCGGTAACATACACCTTAAACAATTTTCTCGAGAAAATACAACAAGTGTGTATTTCAATTCTGTAAGGATTTAGGAATATTAACTGAACTTTTCAAAGAATTTATCAAAATGCATAGAGGCCATCACTAGCCCAAATACTGTATCACGAAGAAACTGAAGAATGATGTTCTTAAACCCCGTTTTTAATATACAAATCCTGTATTGTACAGATAACATTTAACATTGCGCAGCACCAAACATTGGTTTTGTCAATCTAAACAAAATGTGATGAACAAAACTGCAAAATAACTAAATATCACAAGTTATAATAAAACCGCACACTTTTTCTGAAAACATAATTATTAAGTGCCAAGTGTAATATATAAACATCATAACACGCACCATTTATAAGGCGCTCAAAACGGTTGTTTTTAAGTACACTGTTATCTGTCTACACATTAAAGGCATATTCTCCTCATAATACACGTGATTTTTATTTATTTATTATTTTTTTGGTCAAATGCATGGAACGAGTTTCAGCATTCATTGCTTCACGGCTAACGCGGGGCGATTTTTTTGCCAACGAGAAAAAACAAACAAAAAACAACAACAACAACTAATGACCACTATTTGAATGTGATTACTCGGGATCAGAATAATTATCAGAGCGGTCAAAGCAATTAAATGCATTCCAAAGAAATTGGTAGGCATCATAAAAAACTAACATTCCCTCTTTTGGTCAGAGAGTTCTTATTTCAAACAAAACAATTTCAACTGGCATTGTGGAAAACTTACTGAAATAATTTCAAGACATTGTTAAATGAGGAATGATAAATTTGAAATGACCAATTCGGAATACGAAACTGCGATCTGCCGAATAACGTACTTACGCTTTCATCAAATGACCTTTCCAGCCGTATGTTGGTGGCGTCCCAAAAAAGTTAGTTACCTTTGTTCGTTTGGCAGTCAGGAGCCACGAAACCACGAACTGACACCAAACTGATAAGAACATGTATTTATATTTTGAGATATAGCCGTTTGAAGTTTACGACTTTTTTAGAACAGCTTATTTCAAACAAATGTTTATATTAACATTGTTTTGCTTCCCTCTAACAAAAAACCGTTAATTCATTGTACTAGTCGACGTATTTTAAGTTGCTTACGGGTATTAATTTACTGGCAATCAAGTCTATAATATGCGTGTCCGTTTGAGAAAACGAAACATTATTTAAACGTTATTAATTCGGCTTCACGGAGTGACACGCTCGTACATAAAAGCAGCGCTCGTATAACATGGATAAGATCGTTTTTTTTACGAAGTCACACTGAGGTGCGTGTCAGTTTGTTAATCCGATTTTTAGCAGATGAAAGCATGAGTGTCCCTTCGGTTTACTTTGGGAAAATGACTAGCGTATCAGTTCGTGAAACTGAATATCGGTTAGTGACGCTCCCAATTAGTCTAATTAACTAGGTTTTGGTATAATCAAAGCCTTTAAAATTGGTTTACATGCAGATATGCACGCAAATCGTCCAAATAGATAATACTGTAAAACGAAAATCGAGAAAAAAACCCACACATTTGATGCAGTGGGTGTCAGTTCGTGGTGTGTCGACGAATTAAAGATTTATTGTATTAATAAAACTTGCGAAAGAGATGGAAGTGCTTTAAATGTATCACTTAATGCATATATAATGACGATATGAATTCATATTTTTCCAAGTGCTTCAACACAAAAAAATATGTACATGTATGCCTATATGCCCCCAGATATTTTTATTGAAACCGACCCATGCAACAATGCGTGTGACGCCACATAGAGAAGAAGTATGCTCGAAGCGCTGGAGCTCATGCTGGCTCACGTACGTTGTGTGGGGTTTTGCTCTTCAGCCCCGTTCATACCGGGCCTTACGTACAGTTGCGTAGCGTTGCGTAGAGGCTACGCTGCCCTACGCTGCTCCTACGCTGTTCCTACGCTAGTCTACTCTGGCTTACGTAACAATACGCCGGTACGCAGAAGGAGTACGCGACGTATACACAAACAAAATTAACTTGTTTTAACAAACTTAACTTGTTAACTTGTTTTTTTCGCGTACTCATGGCGTAGAGCACTGGACACCGGACATACGCAGTTTTTACGCAAGTCTGCGCAACACTACGCTATTGTACGCCATGCCTACGCAATAGTACGCTACCCTACGTCTGCTATACGCAATCCTACGCACCTGTACGCCAATTATATTATTCCGGTAGGTACGCGGTGCCCCTATGCACAGGGAACACAACCATACGCCGTCGCACTACGCACATCTACGCCGGCCCACCTTGAGTGCGCAGCCTTATTTCGGCGTACACGATACGCAACACTACGCAACTCTACGTTGGCCCGGTGTGAAAGGGGCTTTCAAGGGCGTAACAAGGTTTGTCGTTGCGAAAAGTGGGAGTGCTAAATTTTTGGCCTAAAATACCTTATTTTTTTATGTATAATGTTTCTAGCATACACAGGGGAAGACAGGTTTAGTTGTACAACAATACAAATGTATTTAACTTCATACGAGTTTAGATTTCTGTAAACCTTACGCGCAGCATAAGAAATGCTGCATCTTGAGAATCAGTTTCTGCGTTTATCACAACCAACGTATAGGGCTGGTTAGCTCAGGGGCCAATTCTGTAAAGCTCCTTTTGTTACGCTTAAGCGAATTATTGTGCTTACGGTGGCACAAACATGTGCTTAAAGGTAGTATCATACTTTGGTAAGAGACCAAAATAGAAATTTTCACATATTTACGTATAACTTTCAGGGTATGAAGATGATGCTAGTAGAAACCTACCGTTAAAATGTTTCCGCCTGAAATGGTGTATTTATCCAGAAATGAGTAAAACGACCACCGAAAATATTTGTGATCAAAAATAAAAGAGAAAAGACTTAAGAAATACTGTGGCCGTTTTTTCACGATTTTCTCAAAAAGTGGGCACCGCATTGGACTGAAATTTTCACAGATGACTGTGACTGTATCTTCCTTGAAATTTTTTCCCATGAATCTGTACTTCTTTGACAAAAACCAAAGTATAATGCTACCTTTAAAGAAAGCTTCTTAAATAAAGAGATGCAGAATTGCAAACAAACTGAAAATAAAAGGCCAAGAGAGGGCGTGCCTGAATCCACGGAATTAAAGATAACTGCAGAAATAAGAACTCTCTCAGAAATAAAGACTTCGTCCCCTAAAGGTAACGTATGTTGGTGCGACCCTTGGCCGAGTATTGAATATATGCATCAGGTACTACGTCACTGTACAGCGATCCGTATGCATGCCACTTTTAATCCGCACCATTGACAATATTAAAGCGCCAGGCGCCACCCGCCAGGCGCCACCCGCCAGGCGCCAGGCGCCACGCGCCACGCTCCACGCGCCACGCGCCACGCGCCACGTTTTATTTAGTGGGCGAACTGAGTGAACTCAGTTGACCTCAATAGGAATTTCTACTTATTTGCAGATTTACCACTTTTCTCCCAATATTCCAGAGATGCATCAAAATAAGAAAACTCATCAAACAAAAAGAGGACGTTTTAGACTTTCAAATGCTGAGCAAACTGTTCAAATACATCGCTACACTAACCCCTTTTCAACGACAGAAGGAAGTTTAAGGAGAGTGCCGGATGAACAACTGTCCTAAAATTGTTGATATGTCGCCAGGCGCCATTGGCAGAGATGGAACACCATATTTTGTACTTTTTTTTTTCAAAAGTAACCACAGTAAACCTTTAATTGACAGTAGGCCTATTCCTGCCCGACAAAATAACGTCCAGGGGATTTTCTCGGTCCCGATTGAACCCCGCTGGACCCGAATCCCGCTTTAGTTATTTTTTTTCTTTGTTCACTTTTATATGACTTAAAAATAACTGAAAACATGTATCTCCAATGTCTTTCAAGAAACCTAGTTTATAAAAAGCATGAAACTCAATGTCAAAACCTGGATATCATTGTCACCATGTATTTATCTTGTCCTCGGTCGTTAAGAGCCCCTTATCAACGATTCATTTCGTATTTGTTTAACTCAGTGCCACGGTGGCATGGCGGTGGATAAGATGTACGAGGAGCTTTGCGATACCAGCACAACCAAGATCATGATCCTCGGGACATATTGCTCGCTGGGCACCGAGCCGACGGCCCAAGCATCGCATCTCTGGAATCTTATACAGGTTTAAGCACTAGCTAATTGTATAATCCAATAGCTAGTATGGACAATAAGTCCTTGAGCCCAGCAGGATTAAATCATAATTTCGAGTGCAAAAGGTTTGAAGTCTGGAATGTGTAGGGCTGACTAAGACAAGCACAAAAAGTGATTTCTTAAGTTGCACGAGCGGTGCGTTGGGAGGGGGCAGCCCCTTATATAAAGTCACCCAAGAAATCACTTTAATCATAATTTCGAGTGCAAGCATGAAACAAGTGTCAGAATGTTCCTTACACTACCCTGAATCCAAAAATACCTCTTAAGAAAATCTGAAGCGGTGATTTCCCTGCTTCATAAAGGGTCAAAGGGACAAAGGTCAAAGGTCATTGCATTATATTACGCTATAAGTTCGATACGTTATGTACTTCCGTTGGATTTGTTGGCTAATGGCTTTTTCTTCTCAGTTTTGGGTTCTACAGGGTTACAAACAATCAGTTTTTGATGGGGTTCGAAATTCTTAGTGGCCTCCTTTCTTTCTTTGACTGTTAGTTCAGCAGAATGAAAACTGTCCATGTTGCCCAATTTTTCGTTGACTTTTTTTTTGACTTTTCACAGTTATCGCCCTCAGCAACCTCACCGAACCTTTCCAACCGTGATTTATTCCCGCGTCTTTTCCGTCTGTTACCGAGCGAGTCTGTGGTGAATGTAGGCAGGCTGGCTCTGTGCAAAGAGTTTAACTGGAAGAAAGTGGCCATTATTCAAGAATCTGCTCCCATCTTCTCTTTGGTAAGTCGATATCCTGCATTCAGTCGACTTTCGAGCGGTTTCCCATAGTTTGGATTTTTTGAAGAATGCAGGAAAAGTATTTAAACGAAAATGAAAAAAAAAATATGCGAAGCTCCAAAACGACTTTGCATCAAGAAAGAAGCAGCCTCCAAAGTGATATATTCCATTTATTATTCCAGCGTGAGGCACATTTTTTTTTCTCCTCAAAAGGCTGTCAAAATATCACTATTTCGATAGCGGACTGTGTCAGAATCAATTCCTTATCAAAGCATTATGCAGGGGGGATGCTATGCGAACTTCCTGTCGGTATGTTGACAAACTACCACATTGGTAAAGATTAAACTCTGAGAATCGCGCATGCGATTTTAGTGTACTTGAACGTGCCTTCTAATGATTTTCCACCCTTATGCTATCTTCAAATATTTGTTATAGGCCATGGCTGATCTTTCCAGGGATGCTAAGCTTGCTGGGATCGAGGTCCTGGCATCTGAGAGCTTCATAGATGATCCCACAACGCAGGTTGAAAATATCAAGGTAATGAGAATGTCACAACTGCAAGTGATTTGTTGTCCCTGTGTGAAGTTTGAAAAACATGAAAAAAAAATCTCGCTTGTTTGACTATAATTCCAAGGAGAGAAATTTAGTTTATTTGTGTTTATTATTTGTCAGTTGTATATTAATTGTTTTTGTTTACCGTTTTGGTGTATTCCTTGCTCCAGAATGTGGGAGCTCGCATCATAATCGGCGCCTTCCACAGCGCCAAGGCAAGAAAGGTTGTTTGTGCGTCATATCACCTCGGGATGTTTGGCGCCAAGTACGTTTGGATTTTGATAGGTGGGATGAATTTAAATATCAACTTTCAAATATAAATGCTGGGAGGAACTGACGCTCCGATCACAACAAGAACTTTCTCAGAGGCTAAACTTCACATTGAGCCTTGGAAACACAATTCCCATGGGATCAAAACTGACTCAAACATGTTATTATGTATGTGGATCGGTTTGTTATATGTACTTCAGGCTATATGCACACCATTCTGTTCGTTGAACTGTTTTCAGCGGTTAATTCCTTGTTTATAACCTGCTCAAAATAGTCCTATGTATGACTATGTTTGTTTGTTTTTGTTTTCACTTCATTAATGTTTACACGAAACTCGAGGAAACTGAGCAAATGTAATTCTATAACAATACATATAGTCCCATATCACGGTGAAGGAGATCCATGCCCTGTGTTGTTTTGCTAAACACCTGCAGGCTGGCTGCAGTGGAACTGGTGGCTGGAACCAGATGATTCAATCGACTGTACACCTGAACAAATGACGAAGGCAGTTATTGGCATATTCGGAGTTAAGGCAGATGAACTTCCCTTCGACACCAAGAGGCCAGCGACGGTATCAGGAACGGTATGGTGACCAGGAAGGAATCAATTTAGGGACAGTGACCATTTAGACCCGGTATGATCAGAGCTCCCCCCGGTAAGCCCGCCCGGTTGTCATAACCCCTTTCTTACCAACCCGGCTACCAGCCGGGCTACTGGACCGGTATGCTGGTCTGCTTGTTGATCTCGGAGTTCTTTATACTGAGGTCTATTGTTTTGAAGTGCTGGTACAAGTAATCTGTCACTGAGGAACTCCGCTGTGGTTTCCGTCTGTAAGTGGTACACAATAGAACTGATGATCGCTGGCAGAGATCAAAGCCCATGCCATGGTTTAGGCAAACAATGGGACATGACTCACCAACACAAACCGATAGTGGCACACAATATGCCTTCCTGCCATAAAGGGTTATCACTCACTTCAAATCTTTTATCCGATAATTGTAGCTTTTTGTTCAGCTCTGTGGCTAATGAATTGATGGCCATGACCAACTTCAAAGCTGCAGCTCACAGAGAGACTCTAAACCGGACCGGGTGGGCATTATACCGGACGGGCATTATACTGGACAAGAAAGGGCCGGGCCCTTTTAAAACCTTAAGCACCGTTGTACTAAGGGAAGACATCGAAATCTAACATGCGGCTGGGCCATGTGGGCCTTCGCGGGCCCACGCGGGCATAGTAAACGTATGCATACTTCAATGATAATCAGTAATTTTAAATGAGTTCAAAACAACAGGATGATAATTTCGAAATGGTTTAATGACAATTAAGCCTAAATCATAGCAGTCTGCTGTTGTTGTTTAAATGACACTTTCGAGAACAGTCGAAAACAAACAGATGCAATGAAAATAAAACAACAGTTCATGTTATACTTTGTTGGAATTGAAACGTAAATAAAACAACAGTGCATGTTGATACTTTGTTGGAATAAAAAAAAAATGTGTTCATTGTACCCCCAAATCTAGGATTGCCCTCTTTATTTCATTTTCAAAGGCCAAACCTATAATCGACAATCAAAATTAAAACTTATAATCCTTTGACAGCCCGTGAGAAATAATAAATCAGCTTATTTGACTAGTACATGTACATGTATTTAGTTATGAAAAAACCTGCACGGATTGACAACTCTAAGTAGGCCTATGTGCTCTTCATTGATTTTTAAGACTGAAGTGGCCGTACTATAATCCCATAATCTCTTAACAATAGAGTGTGAACAAATCCTCCCTGGCTATTGTGCAGCGTGTTGGCCATTGAAACCTATTTCCATTGTGCCGCAGCGGCCATTTTTAATGAGCAGTTCCAGCCCAGAGATTGACCTTTTGTAACAATAGATTATTCATGGACTAGCTTCTCCCATTCATGGGTTCCAGAGACTGGCCAGCCGCTTGGGCACGCGAGGGCCCAGGTGGTCCAACCGCGTGTTAGATTTCGATGTCTTCCCTAATGAATCAAGCGAAACATTATTTAAGACGTAAATTAAGGCAATTACATTATGTGAAGTCCAGCTGCCTTGATTGTGTATTGTAGTATATATATTTTTTTTCGGTAGCTAATCCGTGTTTGCATTTAGCGCAATAACATCTGCACCGGGTCAAAATATATATCAAGGCACAATGAGTCTAAATAATGTAATGAAACTTGAACAGAGTTTTTTTTTCAAATTTCGACTACTGAATCCTGGAAATTATCTACTCCTTTCAATTCTAGACTCCTTTTGATTTGGTGAGGCGACTCAAAGAACTCTCACCGGGAACGGACAATTTTCTGTCGGTTGAAGGTGCTCTGGGTATAGGCCTCTATTATGACACAGCGTGGACTGCAGCATTAGCTCTACATGAGGCAGAGAAGCAACTGACCCAACGAGGTAACCAGCTTGAAATCAACTAATCAAAACAGAGGGATTTCCGTTATTTAAGGTACCTGTACCGAAATGTATTCCAAAGCCTCAAAGACTATGCACATAGAGCATAGTGATTTTGGCTTGCCCTTCTGGACCAAGACATTGATAGTGTTTGGTTGAAAATGTAAATACTACTATCACAATGAATCAACACGTCAAACAAAGTGAATATAACTGATTAGCTTCGACTATATTCTTTTCAATTCAGATCCTCCGAGGACCCTGGCTGACTTTGATTACGATAAAGTGACTGTTGAAATTCTTTTCGACATAATAACTAATCTGACGTTTGAGGGCGTGACGGTAAGTCAGACGTGAACAAACCTTGTTAAATGTTTGCATTGATGGTTGCAAAGTATCATCTTTGATACATGCAGTAACTCGGAGAGAGCTATCCTGCGATTGGCTGCGTACTATAAGTATTATTTTCGTTGTTTCTATTGCAGCTGTTTCTGTTTTTATTGTTGTTCTTCTTGTTGATATTTAAATCATTAACAGCTGTCCCATATACGTGTGTACCATTGTTGCATACTTTGTCGGATTGTAGAACAATACTTATTGTTATTATAGGGTCCAGTGCAATTCACTTCCACGGGCGACAGACTGGGACCCATACTTCTGATGCAACTGCAAGGTAAATCCATGTAAAATCAATTTGTTTCTAGACCCAACTGACGTTCCTT
This sequence comes from Astropecten irregularis, assembly GCA_963971285.1. Taxonomy (NCBI): domain Eukaryota; kingdom Metazoa; phylum Echinodermata; class Asteroidea; order Paxillosida; family Astropectinidae; genus Astropecten; species Astropecten irregularis. The sequence continues at coordinate 10,486,047 of OZ020259.1, forward strand.
TCAGCACAATGTTGTAGATTAGTACTATTTGGTGAGTACGAGTATGAGTATGAGCACTTTTCCATGAGTACGAGTACAAGTACAGTTGTTTCTTGTGAGTACGAGTACGAGTACTTTGCCATTAGTACATACGAGTAATTTTTGTAAGTTCAAGTTTGAGTACGAAATAAGCGTTACAAATTGAACAGATTTCGTATAGTCCGTAAGACACACACATGTAAATAACGGTAGTACTTCATTAAACAAGTATTCAACTGCTAGCCCCAAACATTCGTTAATGGAACGAGAACTAGAGACAGTTCAAATTCTGCTTACTTGGGATGTTGTTAGTGTACGCAGATGATATTATACCAGGAATATCCATAGTGATGATTGGAGCATTTGTTTTTATTTCCACCAATAGATGATGGGGGTATAAGTACGAGCACGCGTACTTTGCTATGAGTATGAATATGAGTACGAATAATTATGAGTATGTGTACGATTACAGTGTTCTTATGAGTACGAGAAAGAGTATAAGTACATTTTCATGAGTACGAGTACGAGTACTGCAACATTGGCTTTTTAAAAACAAGTTGCTCATATATGAAGATTGTCTTGTTTGAATTATGAATCTTGTGCATAGATGATGCTTATGTTAGTGTTGGAGTTCTGGACGCCACGGTCGGGTCTGGGACGGATGTAACATGGGAGGGATACGTACCAATCCACTGGCAAGGTAAATAGCTCCAGAACACTCGCCTCTTGGGTTTGTCCGTGCATCGTCCCGTTTTTGACTCCCAGGAACTGTCGAGACTGAACGAAAACTTACCACTGTCCAGCGAAACATTTGTTCAGTCTTTAAAAAACACGTAGTCTACCCTCATATGGCCCACATAACCGTGAGACTTACTTGGTTGATTTTTGTAACCGTAAGGCTAGGACGTTTAAAAATAATGCTACATTAGTAATACACTCTTCTGATGTATTTCGAAATAAGAGTTCCACGGCAAGAGTAGTATCCTCCTAACCGACAGGAATATAGAAAACAGAGACTCCAACTCACGAAAACACGACATTGTATTTAAATTATTATCTCTTCTTTGTGGCTTAATTCTCAAAAGCCCAAGACCAAAGACTAACCGAAAAAGCCCAACTGTAGTTAACTCAAGTTTTTGAGAAATGTTCATCTGGGTAACCTCGAAAACAACATGTTACCTGATCTTAGAAAGAAATATTAAAACTGTCATCAATTATAAAAATCAGACAAACCACCATAATGGAATTTGTCAATACTTTTTTATCTACCTTTGAACTGTACCCATTTCATTATCATGAAATTTTGGACCGAATATCCCCCCCCAAAAAAAAAAAAAAAAAATTGTCACATAAATCGAAAATAATCTCATTTTGGAATGTTCTTTTCCATGAAAACATGTTGAAGCTTCCAAAGCCGCACAACGTTTTGATATCCTCCATTATTTAGATGTTTATTTGTGTTTCAAATGGCTTATTCTAGCTGGGTCACCACCAATCGACTTTATAATTGAAAGAGAGGACAGACAGACGACACAGCCAGCAATATTCATAACTGGTGTAATCTTTGCTGTAGCTGGGATGATGTTAGCTATTAGCTTCTTGATATTCAACATTCACTTCAGGAAAGTACGGTAGGTCGGTGGTCTGTTTTTTTTTTAAAGATGTATTTTGATGAAAAAAAAAACATGTAATCATTTCCAACTGGATAAACAAAATCGGAAGATCGATATGGATTACCTCATAAAAAAAAATAACTTCAACTTAGACAACATGTGTCGGTCAAGCAGGAAATCAGTAATGTGCGCAGTTTACAAATTGTCATTAGACGTGTACTTCAATGTAGCATCGTACTTTGGTAGCATACCGAAACAGAAATGTTCACATATTTCCATTTAACTAGAAATATGTTGATGGTAGAATCATTCCGTGTTTTTTTTTTGGTTCGGCCTGAAATGCTGTATAGTAGGGTCAAAATACCACTTGACCCCAAAAAAATTGCAACAGAAGGTTTTATGGCATTTTCTGGTAGTATGAGGCCTGGCAAACAAAATATCAAAAATCGAGAAAAATCCAACTTCAGCAAGGGGTCTAACTGTGACGTAATCAAAATGGCCGCCAAAACGCTGAAAATGGCAAAATTCTATCCATAAACATGTTGATTTCACTCATTGTTGTGGATTCCTTAGGTGATATATGTTTGTTCAGAAGCAAATTTCTGGATGAAGTAATGAATAATTGTTACATAACAGTTCAGGTGAATCGATTTGACAGCCATATTGGATTTCAAAATGGCCGCCAATCTAGTTATTTGCTTAATTATGTCAAAATTGCACTGTAAGGGAAAACTTTATGCGCTAGAAATATACTTCTAACCGATATACATGTGAATGTACATTTTCATGCAGCTAATGTAGCCATGTGACAGTCTCCGGCGTTGTGTTGGTGATTTCTATGTGGCAATTTCAAGGGCTTCCAATGGGTGATGAACTGGATAGCACTGCGCACTTATGCTAAAAATAGCACCGAACCTCAGACAAACATTGCAACCGGCCGTGCAAACGTGTGGTGAGTGCCGAGTGGGGGTATTTTTGCGCGTGCATGCATGGTGTGACGTCATTAGTGCTGAACGCTATTGGTTTTTCAATCTCTTGCCGGTTGTTTTTCTAATACTCAATGAGGGGAGTCAGGTTGGCGTAGCGGTTCTTTCCTCGCCGTTCACCTCTGCGGACCGGGTTCAAGTCCGGCTCAGTCCACAATAAGTGGATTGGGTTTTCAGTCCCTACCTGATTCTGTGGGTTTTACCTAAATATTATTCTGGAGTTTTCCTCCCACCTCTAAAACCGTATCTTCTTCTCATCTTCTCGACTACCTTGAGGGCCTTTCGGAAGTAAGTACTACAAGGTACGAGGTACAAAGTACAAGGTACAAGGTTGAAGTTGGAACATTGTGGAGAGACGGGGCATGACGGTTGAAGGGGTGACGAGAGCTGATGAGGCGTTTTCTGCCAAGGCCTCCAGCATCTTTGATGCGCTCCTGCAGAAATATTGGGAGCTCTGTGGACAATGCCTGTTAGGAGTGGAAGAAGCTTTATGGATGTGGGCCGAAGTATCCAGTAAGATGATGGTTGAGATGCATTCGACGAAGAGTCAGTCGGGTAGCATTTGTAGAAGCATCAGGAGATCCAACAGCAAAACGTTCGCCTTTTGGCCTGCTTTGAAGGCTTCCTCAATGTAATCTGATAGCTGCACGACTTGATGGACTGTGTTGTGTCTTTTCCGGAAACCAGCCCTCTTGTGTATGGGAGCTGAGGTTTGACCATAGGTTCAAGCATGTTCTACCGCCATGGTTAATCAAGACGGGCAAGGAGAAGTCGTCTCAGCAAGTTGACTGGCACACAAAGGAGCAAGATGGTGGCAATACTTCTTGGGATTTTCAACGGGCTTGTTAGGCTTTGGAATGGCAATAATTGCAGCTCAGTTTGGGCCAAATCTTGGCTATTGCCATGCCTGGTAATATGCACATAGAACAAAAATGTTGTCTCTTGATTTGGTAGCTAGCAACTAGTGATTTCCTCTGCAGAGAAGGGCTCTTAGAGATGACCGTCAAGTGTTTTAACAAGTGCGTGGACCTTGCTGGTGTCATAGAACCGTCCATTTGTCAGGAATGGGTTACTGTGATGAAATTATATGTCACTGGACATCTGGTCAGTCTGGGCCCTCTGCCAGTAAGGCGGTTGAAAGTCTTTCATACACTGAGTCGGCTGGTCTATGTAAAACCAAGCTAGAGAACTGTACAAGTTACGGAGTACTGCCAAGTACATTCTACCTCATGAATACATCCTACACGAGCTTAAACAGTGTGGCATCTTGAGATATCGAGGATGTCGAGCTGGATGCCGCAGAATGAAACTGAGACACATCGCAGTTAGAACGTCCCAGCGACTACCCTCAAAACGACGCCAACAATCAGCCAACCATGGTAATATTGTACACATCCCGATGAGGCCAAGTACAACCTGGCGGAAATCAACTAATGGTCCTCGCTACGATTTCGACGTCGGTGTGAGGCGTTTTTTTGTTTTGTATTTTTGTATGTATGGATGTATATATATGTATTAGCCTATGTGCACAAACGTCTATGGAAGTCCGACCCAGCTACAGGATCATACCCCCAGGTCTGAGGTCGTGTATACACTACTGTCCTCATCTGACGCTTGTTCTTAGTCCATGTTTTCACAAACATCCCATACAAGACAAACCAATATTAACTTTCGTAGCATGGGCTAGGTGTCATTACACAAATCTACAATCGTGCTTTTCACATGCTGACATGACATATAATTTCTTTGAATGCAATGAGATGAAAGTTTGCATTAAGGAGAAAGCGGTCATTTAAAATTCAATATGGCCGCCACGTCAGAGCTTTTAAATTACAACTTCAATACGTTGCCTTCAAAATAATCATCCTAAATAATTATGTCCATAAGTAAAAGTCACTACAATGAATATCATAGATACAAATCTCACTCTGAGAGGTGAATTATTTGGAATACAAGCGATTTGAACATGATTATTTTGCCCAATACTGGGGTTTGGGCGGCCATTTTGATGACGTCACAGTTAGACCCCTTCCTGAAGTTGGATTTTTCTCGATTTTTGATATTTTGTTTGTCTGACCTCATACTACAAGAAAATGCCATAAAACCTTCTGTTGCAATTTTTTTGGGGTTAGTGCACATTTTGTCATAGATTGACTCTACTAAAAGGAGTTTTGATGTTTTGATGTTTTAAAGATCAAACATAAAATAGAAAAAGTTTTTCACTGTTTTCTCAAAAGTGGGCAACGTATTAAAGTAACTGAACATTTTACTGATGACTGTTATATTTCCATATATTTTGTCCATGAATCTGTATTTCTTTGACAAAAACCAAAGTATGATATTAATAATAGAAACATGGCTTCTTGAAATATCTTTTTCGTTTAGTCCATCCTTTCACTTGATTTGAGAGCTGTTTTTCCCATACCTTCGTTTGGTTTGTCTATGCTAACACTAGACAGAAACATATTTTCCCAGTGGTAAACGAACCGATTTTTTGTTTAATTACATTTTTCACAGGGTCATAAAGATGTCGAGCCCAAACATAAACAATATGATACTGATAGGTGGAATTCTGTCCTACTTATCCATCATATTCCTTGGTTTGGACACAGCCCTGGTAACTACAAATACCTTTGTGTCGATGTGCAAGGTAAGTTTTACAGTAATTGTCAAGGAATCGAATAACTATAATAATTATTAAAAACATTTATAAAACGCCTTAAAACCAGAAAATCTACTTCGGGGAGCTGAAGATTAAAAAAGAAAGAAAACGTATAGGGCAGACATCGTGATGAGTGAATTGCAATTTTTGCAGACGGAATAAGATGAAGTTCAGTGGTGGATGGTCACTTTAAGCCATTAAGAATACCTCTAGTTTCAGTTTGAGAAACTATGTTACTCTACACTGTACCTTACATTACCTTAGATTTGGAAGATGATATTAGTGCTATACGGGTCCTTCATTCAAGACCAGTGTTTGTCTCTTCGTGCAGGCCAAGACCTGGTGTCTGTCCATCGGATTCTCCCTGGCCTTCGGTTCCATGTTCAGCAAGACCTGGAGAGTGCACAAGATATTCACGAATAAAACGACCTTAAAAATGGTAAGTGACATGACATTTTAAGGGCAAAATGTACCAAATACCAATGTGAGACCATTGGCATTAGGATAACAAGTTAAATGTCTGTTTGATCTTGAAAAGTAATTTTATTAGCATAAATCAGCAGAGGTTTGTTTTATAATTGACCACGTTGTACAAAATCTACTTTAATAACAACAAACTGAAACGCTTTCAAATAAAATGCGAAAAATCATTGTCATGTGTTATCCTAGATTAAGTGGCGTAGAGGGTAACATAATATAATAGTAGTCACAACGTTGAACATAAGGACCAATTCAACAGTGCCTATATATGATGCACAGTGTCAGTACGTTTACTTTGTTCGTATTGTGTCTGGTCATTTTGTATTGAAATCCCTTTTAAGAAACGGGATATATCATAAGGGCGCCCCACTTGGTTATGCTTGTTATGGTTTTTGTTCAGGTGGTGAAGGATTATCGGTTGTTGAGCTTCGTGGCAGTCCTTGTTCTTGCCGATGTTTTCATTCTCATATTTTGGGAAATATTCGATCCTATCGCTGCAGAAGAACGCATTGGCGTGAAAGTGGTGAGGCATCTTCCTCGTTTTTTTCTTTCGTAGTCTTATAGTATATGTCTTGTACTCAATTACATAAGGGTATATTGGGCCGTGTGCAAAAGGGGACTTAGTGGCCAGAAATAGAAAACCCTGGCAAATACGGTGATCTGTACTTGGTTAATACGTTGTCAATATCAGTTTACAGATAATCAATGTGAAGTAGCACATATACAGCGAGGAAATAATTCTAGAGGGCGCTATGCTTGGCATTCAGTAATCTGTCGAGTCAAGGTTCGCAACAATAATGCAGGACAGTGTCCACAGTTTCACAAAGAAAGAAATTGCTATTGCATGATACTTAATCATTTCGTAAATAAAGTCGCACTAAACCAAGACAACGCCAGCAAAATTAATCAATAAGTTTTTGTATGAAAAAAAAGTTTAAGCCGACAAATTGTGAAATATCCACGATGCCTTACACACAACCAATAACCGTATATTCACAAATTCGTGCACAATTTTTTGCAAGACTGATCCTGAAAATGATGATATCGTGCACACACCAATTCGCATGATGTGTGAGTCAGGAACCCAGACGTACTGGATTGGTGCCTTCTACGTCATCGATGGTCTGCTGCTTACATTCGGTGCGTTCCTGGCGTGGGAGACAAGGAAGGTGACCATCCCGGCACTCAACGATTCTAAATATATCGGTATGATCATCTTTATATTCCCATCTTGTCAAATCAAAGAGAGAAGCCAAAACAGCTCTTTGGTAGGATTCTAAAAGAATTGTAATACCGCTTCGCGTGGCTGAGTGATTTCATACTACATGTATAAAAATATGCTCGGAGAGGAACACGATTTCGCCTCAACGGTCATAGTCCAAAATTTCAATTCAACTTAGTCTGTCAGTGGCTCAACCCGTTAGATGGTATCAATACGGCGTAAATCATTTTTTTTTTCCTCAGGGGTGTGCGTGTACAATGTGCTGATTTTGTCTTTCGTTGGTGCCCCGGTGACCTTCGTTCTAGAGGAGCGTAACTCCCACTTCATACTGGTATCCGCACTGATCTGGCTGGCTACCACTCTCACACTCTGCGTTGTGTTCATTCCCAAGGTAAACAATGCGAACATTGTTGCTATGTACATATTACTGTCTCCCCATCGATTGTAATTGTGTGAATTTGTGCAATTATAAAACTTGATCTGTAAAGCCGACTGATTTCAGATTTACAGGTGGCTTTGATTAAAATATCGACGCTACAACTTTATTGTTAAGTTTGCCTGCCGATTAGGTGTTTGTTCATTTATTAAATAATTGATTTCCGTAGATACGAATGAGAAACGACATTAAGCCCGCCAAGAATACAGCAATAACCCACATGACAGTAGCTGGCAAAACTGTGATATCTGCCGACGCAGCACAGAATGAGATAGAGTCACTTTGTCAGGAGATTGCACGGATGAAGACAGTCTGCAATTGCGGGGTAATTTCAACGTAGAATTCGAATTTGATTCATGTTGGCAAAAACAAGAAAAAGATCATTAACTCAACACTTGTTGTTACATTTTACATGGTTACATTTTAATACCACACATAAAAAAAAAACTGCGTAGTATACTACACACAATGCAGTATAGTACTTGATACCCCCACACCAACCTAACAAATAAAGGCAAGACGTTATTCAGGTATACATGCTTTGATATGTTTTTCACTCTCATCCCCAGGGACTGCAGGAGGAAGGAGCAAACTGATCCCAATGTACGACCTCAATGCCACAGCTCGATGATAACGTCTTTTGTGTTTTACTACCCTCTGGATTTTCACCCGATAATGAATCCTATGATTATTACATTTTAATTGCATTTTATCGGACCTGACTGTTGTAGCATTTGCCTAAGGTGCAGTTGATTTAAGTTGCACATTAGAGAAAAACAACATTATTTTAAGCACAGTAATTTGAATTTATTATAGTGGCAACAATTAAGGAGGTAGCAATCTGTAATTTTCCTAACAGTTTATTTTGGAAACATAGCTCAGTTATTCATCCTCCCGAATAGGTTTCGTTTTTCTATTCAGATAAAACTATCTATCAGTATTTCTTCTTTTGGTTGTACTTACCAGATTCACGTGTAAATCACAATGAATCTGATTTTCAGAAAAATCGCTTTGTATAATTCACTCAAAATAAGCAGAATCGCTACGTTTAGTAACCTGCACATAAAACGCACAAACACAAACCAACGCAGCTATTGATTAAAGTTTTCAACCCAATACAGCTGTGTGAATTGCTATAGCGGGTGTGTAATTTAGTCAATAAAACCCAATGTATTACTGTTCACCGCTATTAGTTAATCACGTTTGGGTTGGCTGCCTTGCTAACCAAATTTTGAGAAACGAGAAATGAATGAAAGTCTAAATAAAACACAACATTAACCATATAGTAGGCATTATGCATTATTAAGAATAAGCATTATTAACTTTAAAAACAATTTCCTGGAAAAGTAATTGCTGTGATGAATCGTAAACATGTAGCATTATATATTATAAAAAAAAAACTTTTGAAAGACTCTACTCAACTGTCACCTTCTTACATGCTTGTCCCGCTTTGTTGCTAAAGAAACAAACTCCTCCATTGTTGGTAGCGGATAGCCTTTATTGCAACGAACATGATGATTGAGCCTTATTGCAAAACAAACAACAACATATAACAAAATGTGTGAACAAGCCTTAGGACTAACCATTAACAATTATGGGATAATTTATTAGAAAAAACTACGGAAATTGGAACTTACATAAGTAAGTGAAACTGGGCAGGAATAACAGCCACGTAACAGCTAATAAACCAAGCACCACGTAGAGTCGGCACGTATATACCGAGCGTCGCCGTTACTTCCGCATTTACCTACTTGCAGAGCCGTAAATAAAGAGAGTTTGGCCATCTCGGTTTCAGGCATGTCATTTATGATTGGTCAATAGCCCTCACGTGACTACAAGGCGCAATGTTGGGGACCAACTTTGAGTCAATCAACTGCAATATTTCACATCTGTCTTTGCCCTATATTCCGGGAGAAATGCACATTCCATGGTTCATGATCACAACAAATGGCACACCATTGTAAAGAGGAATAAAGAAGCTTTCCAATGATGTCAGTTTCACCGTTCATAGATCCCTAACAAAAAAGATATAATCCCTCAAACTTGAGTTGTAGAACTTTTTTGAGGGGTTTATTAGACAAACAACCATTGCTAAAATAGTTTGCGCGCCCGCGCGCGCGTGTGTACACGCATCCACCGTAGGTCCCCAACATGGCGCAGTTGGCCAAACTGTCTTTATTTACGGCTCTGGCTACTTGAGTTTAATAGCGGCCTCTTGCGGGAAAATGTAGCGACCTCTAGTGGTAGGAAACTGTTCAGTTACTAATGCCATGTACCCAGGTTCTCTTGAGGTCACGGGGCTGCTCGTGCTCGTTGGAATGACTGAAGTGCAGTTGTCCCATTTAGCTGTTCCGACAATTCTGATTTCGGAACAGGTTGTAGTGATTAGTCTATTTAGACTTCACCTCCACTTTAACAGTGGAACACTTTTGTGTATATAAATAAAGCTTCCCCCTTATTCACTGGGTGGAGAACCCCTTTGTAACTTTTAAATTTATGTAGGTATTTGCTCATGCCTGTAGCAGGCATCCTCCACTATTGTAACTTTCGTGCTTGGTCGCACAGGGACTTGTATGTGTATAGTTAGAATAGCTATACACCCACTCTCACACAGACCACGGTAGTGGACGGACATGACTTACATGTAGCAGGTCTAGCCAGAGACACCCTCTCTGTGATGTATAGGTTAGTGCCTGTGCACAGCTTCTAGTTAACTTATTTAACTTATTTAGTTAGTGTATTTAGGTAGTAAATTCATATTTATAAGTATAAACATTAAAAGGGTGACTAGACAAACTCTTACTTTAAGTGGGTGTGTCACCGTGGTGCGGGCAGTAGTATACAGCCACCCAATAGTGCACACACCCTCTTGACTGCTCCAGTCGGACTCCAGAACGGCACCAAGAAGGCTGAAGGGGTAAGCTATAATCTTAATCATACCTCCTCAATTGGTGACCCCGACGTGATATATATATATATTTTTTTTTCTTGGTGTAGTTATTTTTTTTTTTTTGTACGTAGCATTTCTAGTCACTTTATTAATGAGTCTAAACGGGACCGTGAGATGCATATTTGTAGCAGATTCTCGTGCTTATTCGTTTGACCACTATTCAGTGCCCCCAGAGTGTCGGATTGACATTGATTATATTATTAGGCGTGGCGCCACTATTTCGGATTTGATTCAACCTACATTAGCTAGACTTCGTCACTACACTGAGAGTGATAGAATTATTGTTAGATTAGCTGCAGGAATTAATGATGTAACTGCATTTCATATCGGTTCACATCGTGAGAAAGTACTCAAACGATCTGATGTTAATTCTGGAGATGTGATTTCACGACTGCGACATTTTAAAGCTAGTGTACTTGAGATTAGGCCAAATGCAATCATTTCATTTGTTACAATTCCACCCGCATCTTTTGCCAAGTTTCAGAATACTAAACATTTGAAAACACCCATTTTGACTGTTGATGTTTTGCGACAGTATCAGCGTGAACTTGATGACATTGTCGACTCTGTAAATTCTTTCATCAAATCACACAACAGTGAATCACAATGTGATGTAGTTACTCGTACCTTGTCTTGGCATACATCTGTACGAAAACCCTCTAAACGTAGAAGTCGTTCTGGAAAATTAAATAAATCAACCCGTAATGACTTTTCCGTTTTGTATGATGGTCTTCACGCAATTTCAACTGTAAAGAGGCGTTGGCATTCTGAACTTCTCAGAGCCTTCGAAGCAGACAAACAGGCAATTTTGCAATAGTAAGACCTTGTGATATAGTGGTATTTTTTTTTTCTGCGTTAATTGTATATATTACACGCTGATTCATATCTTTCATTTCTAGTGTATATTTTTAACAGTTAAAGTATGGCTGAAGAAAAGCCTTTTGATCCTTCTTTGGCAGCTGTTAGTTTGAAATTGCCTCCTTTTTGGACTAACGACCCAACCATTTGGTTTGCGCAAGTTGAGGCTCAGTTTGTTACTAGAGGGATTGTTAGTCAGAACACTCGTTTTGCTTATGTAATTTCATCTTTGCAACCTGAGGTGGCACAAGAAGTGCGAGACCTTTTGTTACATCCCCCACAGGAAAACCCATATGACAAAATTAAATCTGAGCTTATTAAGCGTACATCTGCTTCGGAGCAAAAACGCTTACATCAATTATTAATATCTGAAGAGTTAGGTGATAGAAAACCTACCCAGTTGCTAAGAAGGATGAGGCAGTTGCTTGGTGAAAATGTGTTGGAAGAAAATATATTGAAACAACTTTTTCTCCAGCGCTTACCAACAAACGCACAATTAATTTTGGCATCCACCAGCGAGAGTGTTGACATTGATAAATTAGCTACTATAGCAGATAAGATTTTGGAAGTTACACCTACTTCTTCTTCAGCGATTACTTCAGTTGTTGCAGCGGCTTCTCCGTCTCCTTCAGAGACGGATGAGCTCCGTAGCATGATAGCTAAACTAAGCATTCAAGTTCAATCGCTAAGTAAACAGGTCCAGCGAAGTAGCCGTCCTAGAACTAATAGTAGGGATAGAAGTAGATCTAATAGTAGACGTAAATCTCAGTCAAGATCACCCTCACGTAGTTCTAATGTCCCAGCTCATGCTGGAGGTGCCTGTTGGTACCACTGGCGTTTTGGGGATCAAGCACATAAATGTGTCCCACCCTGTACATATTCAGGAAGTAGGCCTAATGCATCTACGCAGGAAAACGCAAACGCCAGCAACTGATGGCGACTGGTTCGTCTGGCAAAGAGAAAAAAAGTCGTCTCTTTTTTGTTGCTGACCGTAATACTGGTACTAAATTTCTGGTTGATACTGGGGCCGATATTAGCATTTTCCCAGCATCTTCCAAAGACAAAATTAGCTCTAGTACATTCAGTTTACACGCTGCCAATAAGACACCCATTAGAACATTTGGCGAGAAATCTTTGACTTTAGATATTGGACTGCGTCGTACTTACCGATGGATTTTTGTGCTTGCCGATGTATCTTACCCAATCCTGGGAGCAGATTTTTTAGCACAATTTTCATTGGTAGTTGATGTAAGACACCATAGACTTATAGACATGCAAACAACTCTTAGCATTCAAGGTACTAAGTCTACAGAGGTCTCAGTTAGTCCAACATTAAGTATTTCTGAAGGCTCACAGTTCGAGTTGTTACTTGGTCAGTACCCTAATATTACTAGACCTTGTTATAAAGAGTCTGCAGTAAAACATAACGTTACTCATCATATTGTGACTAAGGGTCCTCCAGTAAACGCTCGCCCACGTAGACTAGCACCTGATCGTCTTCGCATAGCAAAGGACGAATTTGATCACATGTTGCAGTTAGGCATTATCAGACCTTCTCAGAGTAATTGGGCATCTCCCTTACATATGGTTCCAAAGAAGTCTAATGACTGGCGCCCATGTGGTGACTATAGAGCACTTAATAATGCAACCGTGCCCGACAGGTATCCTATTCCTCATATCCATGATTTTACATCAACTCTTCATGGCAAAACTATATTTTCGAAGATTGATTTGGTTAGAGCATATCACCAGATACCTGTAGAACCCAATGACATCCCAAAGACGGCTATTACTACCCCTTTCGGTTTGTTTGAATTTGTGAGAATGCCTTTCGGTTTGAGAAATGCAGCACAGACCTTCCAGAGATTTATAGATCAGGTCCTGCATGGCCTCCCCTTTGCGTATGCATACATAGATGACGTACTAATTGCTAGTACGTCACCTGAAGAGCACTATCAACGCCTTACCGGACTGTTCGAAAGGTTGAATAAGTATGGAGTTGTCATTAACCCTAACAAGTGTGTTTTTGGAGTGCCATCCCTTGAATTCCTAGGTCACAAAGTAGATGCAACAGGAATTAGTCCTCTGTCTGACAAAGTGCAAGCTATCCAAGATTTTCCTCCCCCAAACTCTTTGAGGAAGGTACGAGAATTCTTGGGTTTAGTTAACTTTTACCGCAGATTTATGCCTCACGCTGCTGATATTTTACAACCTCTCACAGATCTCCTTGCAGGGACGGTTAAGAATAAGTCTGTTCAACTTTCTGACAGGGAACTGCAGGCTTTTGAAGAAGCTAAGTCAGCCTTAACTCAGGTAGCGATGCTCACTCATTTAGATATCTCTGCTCCACTTTGTATTGCTGTTGATGCTTCTGATGTTGCTGTAGGTGGTGTACTCCAACAGTTTGTGGAGGACCATTGGCAACCAATCGCTTTCTTTTCAAAGCGGCTTCAGAAAGCTGAGACTAGATATAGTACATTTGGTAGAGAGTTGTTAGCAGCTTATCTCAGTTTACGACATTTTGCACATATTTTGGAAGGCAGATCTTTCCATATATTCACTGACCACAAACCACTTACCTACTCTTTCGCAGCCAGTCCAAATCGCTACTCACCTCGAGAAATTAGACATCTGGATTATATTTCACAGTTTACAACTGACATTCGTCATGTTAAAGGCAAGGATAATGTCGTTGCTGATGCTCTGTCTCGTTCGCATGTCAGTACAATTGAGACTAGCCAAGATAACATTGACTTCGAGGAGATGGCTTCACTGCAAAAAGATGACGAAGAACTACTAAAGTTACGTAATTCATCATCCTTGCAATTTAAGGAAGTACCTTTATCGACTTCTGCGGGTACAATTACTTGCGATATTTCAACTGGTACTGCTAGGCCATTTGTCCCCATGAAATTTCGACAAGCAGTTTTCCATTCTCTGCACTCATTATCACACCCAGGCATTAGGGCAACACAACGGCTTGTTACACAGAGATTTGTCTGGCCAAGTATTAATCGTGATGTCCGGAAATGGACAAGATGTTGTTTGAAGTGCCAACAAGCTAAGGTACATCGCCACACTATGGCACCGGTTGGTACCTTTACCTTACCTAGCGCACGCTTTAACCATGTTCATATAGATTTAGTAGGACCTCTACCACCATCTAATGGTTATAGTTACATGCTTACCATCATAGATCGATTTACCAGGTGGCCAGAAGCTATTCCTATCCATGACATAACAGCCGAGACAGTTGCCAAAGCCTTTGTAGAGCGTTGGGTTGCAACATTTGGTGTGCCAAGCATTATTACAACAGATCGAGGTGCCCAGTTTGAGTCAGCATTATTTAGGCAGCTTAATCATACCTTAGGTTCAAAGCGTATCCGTACTACAGCTTATCATCCGATGGCTAACGGAATGGTAGAACGTTTTCATCGTCAGCTTAAGGGTGCCATTAAAGCTCAACCACATCCTAGTCACTGGACAGAAGCATTGCCACTCGTACTTTTAGGCATCCGTACTACCTGTAAAAGCGACCTTAACTGTTCAGTAGCTGAGATGGTTTTTGGTTCAACTCTTACCCTTCCATGTGAACTAGTCACAGCCGAGAACGAAGTGATGACACCAGTTGACTCGTCTAACTATGTTCACCGTTTGAAACAACACATGGCAACCTTACGGCCAAGTATGCCTAGGCTGTCCACTAAGAGAAGTCAAATTCATGAAGACTTAGAAAACTGTACTCATGTCTGGGTACGTACTGACTCGGTACGTAAACCATTACAGGCACCATATAAAGGTCCATACAAAGTGCTAGGCCGAAGTGACAAAGTTTTCAAGCTGGACTACAGTGGGAAAAAGGAAACTGTGAGCATAGATAGAGTCAAAGTAGCATATTTGGATGATAATATTATCACTGACACTGACACACAGAAGGCTAGGGTAGTTAAGGACCAGCCCCGAGCGGCAAGTCCTGAACCTCCAGCGAGAATTACTCGAAGTGGAAGACATGTTCGCTGGCCAAGTAGGTATATCCAGGCGATATTACCCAGCGATACAAATTTTATTTTTCCTCGTTGAAGTAATTGTATATATTATTGTCGATTTCTTCATTTTCACTTGCAATCTAGGGAGGAGCTAGATGTAGTGATTAGTCTATTTAGACTTCACCTCCACTTTAACAGTGGAACACTTTTGTGTATATAAATAAAGCTTCCCCCTTATTCACTGGGTGGAGAACCCCTTTGTAACTTTTAAATTTATGTAGGTATTTGCTCATGCCTGTAGCAGGCATCCTCCACTATTGTAACTTTCGTACTTGGTCGCACAGGGACTTGTATGTGTATAGTTAGAATAGCTATACACCCACTCTCACACAGACCACGGTAGTGGACGGACATGACTTACATGTAGCAGGTCTAGCCAGAGACACCCTCTCTGTGATGTATAGGTTAGTGCCTGTGCACAGCTTCTAGTTAACTTATTTAACTTATTTAGTTAGTGTATTTAGGTAGTAAATTCATATTTATAAGTATAAACATTAAAAGGGTGACTAGACAAACTCTTACTTTAAGTGGGTGTGTCACCGTGGTGCGGGCAGTAGTATACAGCCACCCAATAGTGCACACACCCTCTTGACTGCTCCAGTCGGACTCCAGAACGGCACCAAGAAGGCTGAAGGGGTAAGCTATAATCTTAATCATACCTCCTCAAGGTATTGTTTTCGTTCGGATGTTACATTATGATTATTCCTACGAACGTTTGCTCCCATAGATTTTTTCAGTAACATTGTTTATTGTTTATCTCTTCTTAGATGAGGTATCTTAGGAAAGCTTATAAGCTAAAGATCATTCTGACCCAGAGTTGTAAAAATTTTGAATTAATTAGGCAAGTTACACTCATTTGAACATTTAATTAATCAATTTTGTTCGCAGTATATCTTGAGAACGACAAATGTTATGGACATGATTCTGTTTGCAAAAAGCTTTGTTAGATTCTGAAGATGTGAATGCGGCTATAAACATACCTCATAAAAAACTGAATTGTATTTAATATCGTGAAGAATGTCTGATCGTTATGAAACTTGGTAAGTGTGATGTCTGTGCTACTCGAAGAATGTTTTAGTAATGAAGGTATTATGACGTAATTAAATTCTTAATTAATTAAGCACGTGACAGCTCATTATTTTTAAGATTTAATAAGTACATCTTGTTCGCTGCATATCTCGAAAACGGCAAAGTCTACGGACATGATTATTTTTGCAAAAGCTTTGCTACATCATGAAGTTGTACAGGCTGCAACGAAAATCACCATGACGTCATCATGACGTCAGGAAATTGGCTGTTTTTAAGCCCAAGGTCAGAGCATAGGTCCCTTATGTATACATGTGTGTGTGTATATTGTGAGCACTTATGTAGTGGTCTATACATTTAACCCCGTATGCAGCTGGAACTGTGGTTATAGTCTGAGTAATGTGCTGATATGTAAGAGGTAGGCCAGCAAGTGCATGGCCAGACACTGTTCCCACGTGAACAATGTGTATTAGTATTCAAGCACATAAAAGCATATGCAGTACGTACGATGTTGAAAGTACTGTAAAGTCCATCGTCTAGCGGAAGGTTGAGTTATAGGGCTCACTTTTATGAACCCCAGTTACATACTTATTTCGTTTGATTAATTAGTCAGTTCATGGTTAGTTTGATATATGAAAATGACCATGACGTCATCGTGACGTCATCAAAAAGGATGATTTTTGTTTGCAGCATATCTCAAGAACGACAAATGCCATGGTAACAATTCCTTGTTTAAAGCTTTGATACATACATGCCGCAATGGAATTGACCGTGACGTCATCATGACGTCATCAGAGCTGATAAATCTGATCAAATAAGTCTGAAAAGCTCCGTGCTCGTCCACGAACAATTAAATGTCTAGTTAAACATTGTTATTGAGTTTCCTTCGAGAATATTTGTTTAAAACACACGTCTTTGAATAATTTAAGCATCTGTCACAATGTGCGTAGCTGTGATTGTTGTTGGAATTCGAAATTCGTCACAAATAGTCAATTTAACAACAGTAATGTAGAGTGACATCGCGTTTTAAGTCATTAGTGACTGTAAGTTACCCGTTATTTTATGAATAATGACTGAAGTATTTCAGTGTATCTATAAATCATGCACGTGTAGATTTCAGCAACATTTAGACCGATGAGTCGCAATCGAATTGCTTGTCATTATTCCATTTAAATTGTAATTGATATGCTTTATTGTTATGTCTAATTGTATTTGTAGTTGAACTTTTTAGAACGAGAATACATACGTTGAAAAAAAAAATTAATTTCCAAAATCCAGTGGTATTATGCAATTACTGCTCAATGTCGTGAATTGTATGGTATAAATATGTTTTTGTCATTATATGTATCGGGATTCTCTTTATTTAATCGTGGCTGAGTTGTTATCAGATCAATTTAATTGAGGAAATTGAGTGAACATGTGGATTTATGAATATTAGTTGCAGAGCCTTGAAAATCGGTTCTTATGGCCCACTGTTACGGGCCGTCGATTGAGGGCGGTATTATTCAAAACGTGCTAGCACTCAATGGGCCGTATGCATAAAAAGAAGCAATTGCTTGCAAGCAATTGCTTCAAGCACAAGCAATTGTTTGTCAGGCAAAAGATCAAGCTTAAGCAATTGCTTAAATCCGTATGCATAAACTTTTGCTTCTGCTTAACCCTTTTGCTTGCTTACAGCAGGCAATTGCTTGAGGTTTCAACAATAAGGACGCCACGCCGGCGTGAACACCATTCATGGGAGAGCAAAGGCGGGTTACGTAATATGTAACGTGGGCGGGGAGGCGATCAGTACAGGATGCCTAACACTCATACAAGCTCTATAGCAGGCAAAGACCAAAAATCATGACCAGTATTGGCAAAAGGATGGATGAAAAACAAATGAAGACAAGAGCGAAAACAAAACACAAACAGAATAATTTGCGATAGGTCGCTGGAGCTATTCTTCTCGATTTATTCTACACCTGTACAACTTCGGGGTTTCTCTTACGATCATGAACACGATAAATAAACGCAAACATCATGACTAAGCAAGAGCTCAAGCTGGTATGACGGAGCTTCACAAAACGTAAGCAATTGCTCATAAGAGCAAGCAAAAGGTTCGTTTTATGCATACGTTTTCTATAGCAATTGCTTATCATTAAGCAATTGCTTGCTGTCCGCAAGTTATTGCTTGTGCTTGTTAGCAAAAGATTTTGCTTGCAAGCAATGACTTATTTTTATGCATACGGATTCAAGTAAAAGGCTAGTACAAGCAATTGCTTCTTTTTATGCATACGGCCCATTGTGTCAGTTGTCAAGTTTCAAACACGTTATGGGTCTTTGCTTAGTCAATTGTGTATGTTCTCGCATCGGTTTACTATAGCACTCGCTCCCATAAGAGAAGAGTATTACACTTTGCTGTTAATACCAAACACACATTCGGCCAAACATACATGTATTATGAAGTCAAAGAAACACATATGCAATTTATGTAAGACATCATCAATCTTAGTGCTAAAAAAAGGTAGTCAAATGTCGTATTTATAAATATATAAGAAGTCTGCGAGCAGATCCAGTTTTAAGTTCATCTATTGTTTTGCGGAGTACATGTATTTCTTTTAGGAAAACGTTATTATCTTATTTACTGTATTCATGTTAACGTCTCATTTGGTAAATGTATTAAAGCACACAGTGGTACAATAAAGATGTTGACTTAATGGTGTTTTAAACATTTCAGTTTTATCTTACAAATTGCTTTCGCTGTATGCACACCCAAGCCTAAATCGTGGTCACTTAGCAGCCTTTGTTTTCCTCCTCGAATCCAAAGGTTCTTACTCCATATTCCAAAGACTGACTTGTTGAGACATAAGGCGCTTATTAAAGATTAAGATTCCTTGCTGTAGATAGTTGAATATGATGTAGATGAAGGAGAGGACGACGATGCTAGTCGGCTGAAATATCATACCAAATATCCAGGCCAAGCCCACAA
This sequence comes from Astropecten irregularis, assembly GCA_963971285.1. Taxonomy (NCBI): domain Eukaryota; kingdom Metazoa; phylum Echinodermata; class Asteroidea; order Paxillosida; family Astropectinidae; genus Astropecten; species Astropecten irregularis. The sequence continues at coordinate 10,505,312 of OZ020259.1, forward strand.
ACTAAGGTAGACACCTATGCGGTAGAAAACTGAAATTCATTTCACATTTATTTCCATGCTTGTTACAGTTACAGTTCTTAGTTATGGCGTTGACCATGGGAATAAAAGAACGAGCTCGCCGCATGTGTGTTACTGTGTAGCATGTGTGTTGCAACTATTGGGCTTTGCTGCCATATAAGAGTTAAAACATTGCATCAGAAGAGATGCATGTTTAGATAAAAGTGATTGATAAATAAGATTGGAGCTGATTTTAGCCAATTACGATGGAGTTTCGAGTTCTAGTACATAGGTACATAATCTGCCATGCCTGGCTGACTGGTTTCTGAAGGAGATTCTTGGGCAACACTGCTAGGGTAAAACGTAATTGCTCATCCAAGCATGAGACTTAATTACTTGGCTGTCGCCAAGACTTTGAAGTAGGGTTGCCCGGTGAGTCATGAGAGCTCGTATGAGATATGGATGGATGCTCCTCCAATGCTGCTTGGGCAACTTGTTCCGCTTGCCCATTTGCTTGAGGTAGTGGGGGCTCATGGCTTTGGTGTTCACCACATGTTTGCCTCGACGTATATCATCGGAGTTTCGATAAAGAACTGGGGGATTGAACATATGATACTTGGCGAGGATGGAGTAAATTATCAAGCCACGACTAACATCAGCTGAGCGCTGGTTCCCCAGGCACTATAGAGAGCGTGCATGTGACGTCACTTGACAGCTTATCGGCCATTTTGGACGACACGCGTACGCACGCTCGTCGCGTATGAGCGCACGCGTCCGGTTGATTTGCAAGCTACGCGAACACATGTGGGTTACATACACTGTACGAACGTGCATTATACAAGTGTTTAGCGTTGCCGTCCAAAATGGCGTCCTGATCACGTGACTGCACACCCTCTATCGGGGTCAGTTTATCACCAGCTCATGTCCGCACACTCGAAATGAACGAGTTGAACAAAACAATTAAAGAAGACCCGTTTGTCTACATGGCTTTACTTGAAAAGGTGTCCTATTTATAAGTTCATATGGATTATCATTTATCCAGCATGCCATACATATTTTGAACAATTTGAGGAAGAAGAAAACTTGCCTCTGATGATGAAGAATTTATTGTCTGCTTCGCAAGATCTCACACACCTCAATGCGCCCCCATTGACGGTAAGCACATACAAGTTATGTATACATATTATCAAACATGAAACATGAACCCGGATTGGAGCTCAGATTTTAGACACGAAAATCATAGAAATTCGATAATTATTGGCTTTAATCTAGACTCACCCAGTCCTGGATTAAGATTATGTTATTCTGTGAGCCGGCTCTCCCTCGATAATAAGGATTACTCCTGATAGAAATGTTAAACTATCAGTAGAAGATCCATCAAAGAAAAAGTAGTTGTTCAGAGCATGGGGAAGTCCGCCTAACAAGAGAGGGGCCCCTTGAGTCTGTCACATAGCAACTATTTATTTGTTTCATTTTTTAGTTTAACAACTAGTATTGAAATTATTACCGCCTCACTGGAAAAGAGGAAAACAAAATATATTGTTTAAGATTATACTGCCTGCTGAGATGCATGATAGGCGTATGACAAAACATTGTTTGACTTCCAAATGCCCTATTGCATCGAGCTTGTTTAATCTGATTCATTGTCACCATATAAAATCATAGACATCAATTCCAACGACGTCAGGGCCCATTGGAAATGAAAAATCACGTGCAGTATTGCAGAACATGAGTTATTCTTGTTTTAAGATAGGATCCGAAATGTCTTTTTCGTCTGTACCAAGGCGTTGGAAATTCCATATAATCATAAAACGAACACGAACATAAAACGTTCTCAAATACAGGATATAAACTCACTTTGTCATGTTTTTAAACGGTTTGGTTAAGTTTAATTTTTTATTGCGTACATTGTGTCATGTGTTTTTTTCTTCGCTTAGCTTTGTATTAAACAAATTTTTTGTTATACATAACAAAATTGACTACATTTTGCTTAGCGTTTCTTTGACTTTATGATGTGTTAGGTCTAATGGTTGTTATGAAAAAAAAAAGTTCAAGTGCGTTTGATGACAGGTGATTATTGTGAAACAATGCCGAAATAAGCATTCTAAGCTGAGCAAAAATCCACAACGTAAGGGGTGTCAGAGAAAGACGTAAGCCTACCCTATTAAATGTGTACAGCTATTGCTGTGATCTCCGGTGAATCAACAGTTCATTCATTGTTAATGAATTGCAACCTTCACGGGCGCCGCCATGTTTGATTATCGTCCTTTCTAGGGAGCTGGTTCTTTGACCAGACCAAGGACGGAGGCGAGTGCTGGTGGCTTTCTCAAAGCTCGGCTTCGGCGCAGGCTCCGGCTTCGTCTCCGTCATCAATATAGCTGAAAAATATATTGCGTATTGCCGATTGTGGTTCTTCATTGAAGCTGAAGCTATGTTTCCCTTTTCAAACCGAAGAATCTACTTCCAAAACCGCAGCCAAAAGTTTGTATATTTCGATACCCGTTATTTTAGAACATGCCCACTCTTTTGAGTGAGAGGTTGATCTATATCAGAGTGAGGGGTTAAGCACCCTCTACTTCCTCAGCTGTCTTTTCTGTCCACTCTTTCAATTCTTGTTCTCATCCCCAGCCCTATCTTCTCCTATTCCTTTTCTAGAAATGCCTTGTCAGTTAAGTCTAGTTTCTATCCTACATTAGGTAGGGTTAGAGGCGCCTGACCCCTGGAAAGGTCAAGACATCACCGATGCCAGTAGGGGTACATACACACAGATCTCCTATTGGCGGGAAAGGCGTACCCCCATACTGAGGTTTTGGGAACTGACTTGGTGTTTTGACTATTCCTAATTTTTATCTTCTATTTTATCTTCCGGCCATTGGATTATGGCTCCGCTGCCTTGCGGATACCTTCGGGAGGAGGAAAGGCTAAGGAGTAAACCTGACAGAAATCCGGAGTGGAGCCCCTAAGGCAGATGGACCGGCTACTAGTCGCCCTTCTGGCAACTCCTGCGGCCAAGTTGGTGCCAAATGTACTGCACTGCATTCCTTTGGACCACACCAGCGAGGAAGAGAGGGGGGTTTTGGTATCTGGGCAGCCCAGAACCTCCATACATCGTGCCCAGTCTGTGCCCGGAGAGGTCACTTCGGTGCTGCTGCAAAGCAGCAAAAACAACACGAGAGGCAGCAGTTATGAGTGATAAGTCCAGAGTGAATTGGCGTATGCTCGGACGCTACAGGTTGCCTCTGACGGTGGGAGGAATCATCGAGTTCCACTGGTCAGCTACCGCCCGCCTCAAGCCGGGCAGCCCCCGGCCAATTAGGTGCCGACCCGCCACGGTCCGTCTGCTTCAATGGGTGCTTGGGGCTCAGGACAAAATCCGAAAAGCGGACTGTAAACAGCGCACCAGGCAAAACAACAAAGAAAAAGAAGAAACTACCAGCCCTGCGACTCGCGAGCTGGAACGTTAGGACCATGCGTCCAGGACTTTCTGACGACTTGCGTCAGATCGACGACTCCAGAAAGACGGCCATTATTGACGCCGAACTCTCCAGGCTAAACGTGGACATTGCTGCCCTGCAAGAGACCAGACTTGCCGACAGCGGCCTGTTACGTGAGCGAGACTACACCTTCTTCTGGCGGGGTAGAGCTGAAGAGGAAGCAAGATTACATGGTGTTGGATTCGCTGTCAAGAACAGCTTGCTGTCTGCCATCGAACCCCCAACAGACGGCACAGGGCGCATCCTTGCCCTGCGACTCTCCACTTCCGCAGGCTACGTCACCATACTTAGCGCCTACGCTCCGACCCTATGCTCCGCTTCAGAAGTAAAGGACCAGTTCTACGAGGAGCTCGATGCTGCAATCGGCAAAGTACCAGAGAAGGAGCACTTGTTCTTGCTTGGGGACTTCAACGCGAGAGTCGGTGGAGACCACGACTCCTGGCCGGACTGCCTTGGACACTTTGGGATTGGCAAGATGAACGAGAATGGCCAGAGACTGCTCGAACTCTGTTCGTATCGCAAGCTGTGCATCACCAACACGTTCCTCAACACAAAGCCACATCACCGAGTGTCCTGGAGGCACCCAAGGTCACGCCACTGGCACCAGCTGGACCTGGTCATTACCAGAAGAGCCCAGCTGTCAGGCGTACTCACCACACGCAGCTTCCACAGCGCTGACTGCGACACGGATCACTCTCTGGTCTGCAGCAAAGTACGCCTCCTGCCGCGGAGGTTCCACCACCACCCTCTATCGACGGCCCTGTGACCTGGTAGGCCGCAACAACCGGATATGCAGGCTAACTAATACACCTTCAACTGATCATTCATTTCAAGCCAATTTTCCCCAAATGAACTCAATAATTCGATCTGATTACAACTCAACTGATTACAGCCTCAAACGAATCCAGATGATACACATCATTATAATGTCAAAGACTAGTTTACATAATTATGACATTGAGTAGTACTTGCATAATACCATTAAACATTACAAAATCAATTAATGATGGTGACCATCTAAATTAATTCGTTGTACCACGGTACTTTCCCCTAATGCACTTACACAAGTACCAATACAATTTAACGTCACAGTAAAGCATATCGATTTATTTAAGAAATTGAAAGAATGCTACAAACATCGATAGCGACTCACCGGTCACGATGTTTTAAAATTACATTATAATTATAATGTGTTACTTATTTTGTACACGGTAACTTAATCTAAAATATGGCTTGTTGTGTTTTGTCCAACTACATCGGAGTCGTTAAGTAAGCTACCTGTACAGTGATGGATGTCCATTTCTGCTTATTTCGTTTTTATAACAAAAGACACATTACCGGTTTCCAACGTATTGGCCAATCACAATGCATGACACGGCGGAACACGGCGGAATCCGTAGAACCTTTTTCAGGGTGCAGACCAGTAAATAGGTCCAAATCAGTCCGCGGAGCATATTTTTGTGTGTGCATACACTCCAAATCTTTTTGATAAAAGCATTTGCTGGGCCCTACATGGAAAATCTTGTAAAGAAAATTATGTCACAGGGTCACCAAAGTTTGGACTTGCAACTTAGACCTTTTTGGATGAAATCCAAAGTTTTGGGATGTAGTGTGGGGTACATTTGTTTTATCTGGCACCAGTCAACAAATTGAAGTTTTCAGCTTCATTTTGGTCTGAAGCTGTATGAGAAACTGAACTGAGTATTTTTTTTTTTTTTTTTTTGTATTGGTCCTTTAGCATGAGAGCCTATGGGAAATTGGTGGCGCACTATTGTGAATCACCCGTATTGAGAGACTACATGAACTGTTCCTCGTGTTTAGTCTCTAAGGAGACGCGTGCCCTAAACTATTGATTTTTCCAAGGACATTCAATATTAACTGAATATATATAATTGCATGCTTGTCATTCCAACGAATGCACCATAAACGCAATGAAACATTAATATGACATTAGCAACGAAGCAATGGTGGGACGTAACGAAGTAACGTTTAAGAAATTTGTTACGTAATGGTAAATTTAACATTTCAGAGCATCACATTAATTACTTGTACAGAACAAAATCCATCAATTTCCATCAAACTTTCTATTCTATTCTCAACAGTTTCCTTTCTTTACTTACTTGCAAACACTTAGTTATTTCGTTGTATTTATGTAGACATGCTTTCATTTCATGCGATAATGCAATTTCTATCAAATTTGATAAGCAAGGCAGACATGACAAAACCGACAAACGAAGGTGCGTAGTTATTATTTTGGTTATGTTGACTAATTTAAACTAAACATTCTGTGTTATCCATAGTTTTGTGCACAAACATGGATACGCAAAGTATCCATCACCTTTACGTTACGTGAATGTTAATATATTTTTACATGTGAGAGCTTGTTCAATAATAATGTATTACCGGAAATGGGTCATTAGGGAGACGTTCTCAAATTGCCGTGCACAAACGTAAACATACTATTTCTAAACATCCTCCAAACCAATGAACTTGATATTGACATAATTATGTTCATATTGAGGGCATTGTCTTTCTTTAATTAAAATATGAACTGTAAAAATACGTCTGAAAAGGTAGCTGGTATAATAAGGAGACACCGAAAAGTCTCCCTATTTGCAGATGTCTCTCAAATGTTCACCTTTAGACGCTAAAGTTTTTCCCTAAAATGCAAGTTAGATAAATTATATGATTCACTATTTGATCCTGATGCAGGTGTGTGGCTAAATTAGTCGTGAAGCTGTGGCGGTGTGGCCGTTTCTTGTGGTACGTTTGCTCCTTCCACCTGAAGTCCCTACGGGCAAGAGTGAGATAAGATACAACATTATTACCTGTGTAGCTTTTGCCATTTTGTCTGGGTTGACTTTAAACAGGAATGTCCTATATTGCAATATCTACAGACACAGAAGCATGTATGAAGTAAACATTAATTTAATACTGATAATAATAGAGCGTTTATAATCCGCACAGTTTCTGGAAAATACCATTCAAAACGCACCTCTAAAGTATTGGAATTTAATTATGTAAAATTTAACACGGGGTTCGGCATCATAAAAGTATTATCATTCATGATTCAAATAGGAATGTTGCTTGAAATTACCCCGCATTTGCAGGCTGTCTTCATCCGTGTTATCTCCTGACGAAGTGACTCTATCTCGTCCTGTGCTGCGTCCGCAGACGTCACAGTTTTGCCAGCTACTGTCATCTGGGTTACTGTGGTATTCTGGGCCGGTTTAATGTCATTTCTCATTCGTATCTACGAAAATGAATAATTCAATAAATGTATACATATGCCTACCTATCGGCTAACAATCTCAACGACTCGTAATGTCATTATGTCAATGAAACCCATGCATATACATATGTAACAATTTCTGATTTTGAAACTTAAGGTAGTATCATATATGGTTTTTGTCAAAGAAATACAGATTCATGGACAAAAATATCAAGGACGATAGAGTAATAGTCATCTGTGAAAATATCAGTCCCATACGGTGCCCACTTTGGCCACAAAAAACGGCCACTGTATTTCTTAAGTCTTTTCTATTTTAGTTTTGATCTTTTAAAGGTTCAAAAAGATTTTCGGTCGTTGTTTTACTTTTATGGATAAAAACACCATTTCAGGCGGAACAAATTTAACGGTATGTTTCTACCAGCACCATATTCATACTCTGTAAGTGACAGACAGTATTGTAACTAGAGATTCTATGTCTGTCTGCAACAGAGCATAGAGCTTTTCCGCTCCATGTTGTTTAAATTAATTTATGAATCCATGCAACATAAGATCTACATATTTATGTGTCACAAAGAAAGACCTTGCCAAACATTGATATTTGGTGAAAGAATCATGATCCTAGCTCTTACCACTTTTAAATGTGGAGATACTTCCTGTTTGACCCGAAGTAGAGGTCACAGAGGTCAAGCAATGTGTAAAAAAGAAAGACCCTCCCTAACTTTGATATTTGGTGAAAGAATCATGATCCTAGCTCTTGCCACTTTTAAATGAGGAGCTACTTCCTGTTCGACCGGAAGTAGAGGTCACAGAGGTCAAATATTGTGTCAAAAAGAAAGACCCTCCCTAACATTGATATTTGGTGAAAGAATCATGATCCTAGCTCTTACCACTTTTAAATGAGGAGCTACTTCCTGTTTGACCGGAAGTAGAGGTCACAGAGGTCAAACAATGTGTCACACAAAGAAAGACCCTCCCTAACATTGATGTTTGGTGAAAGAATCATGATCCTAGCTCTTACCACTTTTAAATGAGGAGCTACTTCCTGTTTGACCGGAAGTAGAGGTCACAGAGGTCAAGCAATGTGTCACAAAGAAAGACCCTCCCTAACATTGATGTTTGGTGAAAGAATCATGATCCTAGCTCTTACCACTTTTAAATGAGGAGCTACTTCCTGTTTGACCGGAAGTAGAGGTCACAGAGGTCAAGCAATGTGTCACAAAGAAAGATCTAGCCTAACATTGATATTTGGTGAAAGAATGAACTTAATATCTCAATCGGTTGATTTGTTGTTGATTTTTGAAGATTTTAATTATTAAATTCAAATAGGTTGTCACATGACACCTGATGACGTCATCATGACGTAATTCACGCGGGCACATCTATGCTGTATGTGCTATGCCTATACAAACTTTGAATTATGTGAAATAAAGTTTAATGGGAAAAAAGTCCCGTAGAATAAAACGTGTGCAAAGTCTATGGGCCGTGGGAAAAAAAAGAAGAAGAAGAAAAAACTAGAGTTTATGGCTGTTGAAAACAGCACATAAGGCTTTTCCGCATATGACATAAATCACTTTATCAAGAATTTTGTCACTAAAAACGAATTTCCCTAACATTATTTGCCTTTTGGTAAAATAATTATGATCATAGCTCTAACCACTTTTAAATGAGGAGCTACTTCCTGTTTGACCGGAAGTAGAGGTCACAGAGGTCAAGTAATGTGTCACAAAGAAATACCTTGCCTAACATTGACTTTTGGTGAAAGAATCATGATCATAGCTCTTTCCACTTTTAAAAAAGGAGCTACTTCCTGTTTGACCGGAAGTAGAGGACACAGAGGTCAAGCAATGTGTCACAAATGAAAGACATTGCCTAACATTGTCTATAGGTGAAAAAATCATAATCATAGCTCTTACCACTTTTAAATGAGGAGCTACTTCCTGTTTGACCGGAAGTAGAGGTCACAGAGGTCAAGTAATGTGTAACAAAGAAAGACATTGCCTCACATTGATATTTGGTGAAAGAATCATGATCCTAGCTCTTACCACTTTTAAATGAGGAGCTACTTCCTGTTTGACCGGAAGTAGAGGTCACAGAGGTCAAGCAATGTGTCCCAAAGAAAGACCCTGCCTAACAATCATTTTTGGTAAAAGAATCAAGTTAATATTTCAAACCGTTGATTTTTTATTGATTTTTAAAGATTTTGATTATTAAATTCAAATCGCTTGTCACATGACACCTGATGACGTCATCATGACGTAATTTACGCGGGCACATCTATGCTATATGGACTTTATTTAGACCAAGTTTGGTTAAGATTGACTGTTTTAAAGTGACCAAAGTGGAGCGTAGAACAATCGTGTACAAATTCTCATAGACTTGAGGAGAAGAAAAAGAAGAAGAAGAAGAAGAAAAAAAAAAAAATCAGAACAAACGCAATACCTTTTCCGATTAAAATCGAAAAAGCCAAAAAAATCAGAACAAACAGTATAGCTTTTCCGCAACTATGCGGAAAAGCTAAAAAGCAGCTATTCGTCTTGGTTACCTTAGGAATGAACACAACGCAGAGCGTGAGAGTGGTAGCCAGCCAGATGAGTGCGGATACCAGTATGTAGTGAGAGTTACGTTCCTCTAGAACGAATGTCACCGGGGCACCAACGAAAGACAAAATCAGCACATTGTAGACGCACACCCCTGAAGTAAAGATAAATGTTTCTGTGTTGTATTGATTAATTATCTAACGGGTTGAGCCACTGACAGACTAAGTTGTATTTAGATTTTGGACTATGATAGTTGAGGCGGAATCCTGTTCCTCGCCGAGCATATTGTGTATAGTGCGGAATCCTCCAGCCATGCGAAGCGGCATTACAATTCTAAACTATTCCGCTACGGCGGCTCGAAAAAAAAGAAGTATTCCTGGCCGATAAGCCGCTGAGAGCGGCTCGCTGTAAACACTGAGAATCGCGCGTCCTATTGGCCGACTGAGCATCAATTAACGTCAGTAGCAAGTCGTATTTCGTATCGCTTTTCCACTGGATTTCAGAAGAGGAAAGTGAGAGGGAAACTGGTGAGGAGTCAGACTTTAGTGAAAGAGGGAGCCAGCCAAGCACGGTGAGTGAGAATTCCGAGGATTCCGAGACGGATTCACAAGATGATAGTAGTAGGCCTAGCACGAGTACAACGAAGCCAATGCATCGACAAAAACGTAGCGGCCCAAACAAACGTCCGCCTGTACAGACAGCTGCGGCACAAAACACATGCAGAGTGTCTCCCAATCGACAAATGATGAAGCTAGACAGTCAATCAGATTTGTGCCAAGCAATTACTCCAGGTGTAAATTTAGATCTGGACAGCAGTTCGACCCATCTTGACTGCCAGGTTGAACTGCAAATGATGTATTGAATCTTACCAAAGAGCTGTCTTTGTCTTCTCTATTAAACAAAATTAACATGTACGGATGGTCTTACCAATGTATTTGGAATCATTGAGTGCCGGGATGGTCACTTTCCTTGTCTCCCACGCCAGGAACGCACCGAATATTAGCAGCAGACCATCGATGACGTAGAAGGCACCAATCCAGTAGGTCTGGGTTCCTGACTCACACATCATGCGAATTGGTATGTGCACGATGTCATCATTTTTAGGATCAGTCTGCCAAACAATTGTGCACGAATTTGTGAATACACGTTTCTTGGTTGTGAATAAGACATCATGGATATTTTACCATTGGTCAGCTTCAACTTTTTACTTTATAATTATATTTGACATGGACAGTTACGAATGGGCAATGGACAATTTACGAACAGTAAAGGTAAACTGTTGCCATCGAAGTTCTGTCATTTGTGTTGTAATCATGCAACCAATTTATAAACGTGTGGTAATAAAAAATTATATACAAATTCTGATGTCGTTATATTGGCTAATGTTCAGTGCGACCTTGTTCACGAAATGATTAAGTATCATGCAATAGCGATCTTCTTCTTTGTGAAACTGTGGACACTGTCCCGCAATACTGATACCAATCTTGACTCGACAGATTATTGAATGCCAAGCACGAGCGCCCTCTAGAATTGTGTGCTCGCTGTACATATGCAATTTCCCATTTATTATTTGGAAACTGATATTGACAACGTATTGGCCAAGTACAGATCAACGTATTAGCTAGTTTATTTTTCTTTTTGCGACCACCAAGTCCCCTTTTGCACACGGCCCAATATGCCTTTAAGCGATTGAGTACAAGACATGTACTATGATAAGACACACTGATGTGATATATCAGACCCTTTTGATTGTCACGACGTTACGGTATCCCAACTTATAGTTGATTGCTTGGTTTCCTAAGGTTGTGTTCATTCCTAACCGTTAGGGTCGCAACAATATTAAGAATGTGGAATAACAACGTGGAATGTGCCTCACCACTTTCACGCCAATGCGTTCTGTTGCAGCGAGAGGATCGAATATTTCCCAAAAGATGAGAATGAAAATATCGGCAAGAACAAGGACTGCAACGAAGCTCA